>VDFB02171372.1:0-28119 GCA_007258455.2 Sequoia sempervirens | reverse complement strand
AGGCATCGTTGTCATTTCCTTGCTTGTCAATCTCGCACAGAAGAAGATAACGAAAATCAACCTTTAACTTTAATAGAAGTAATAGATGACTATAGGTCTATCTTGTGGCAGGTCAAAAGAAGGATTATGGTCATTTATTAGTACTCTTAAAGTTAAAGGTTGATTTTCTTTATCTTCTTCCATGTGAGATTGACAAGCAAGGAGACGATGATAATGCCTACATTCCCTAGCACCCTGGTTCTGTTTAAATTTTTTTTGGAGTTGTTGAGGTGTAAGAGTGGACTGAGTCATCATAGGTTCTTTTACTTCCAAAGAGGGAAGAAGAAAAGAAACTGAAGAGGAGGGGTCAACCACTTTCTCTTTTGCTTTGTAAACTTGTTTAAGGTGAGGAGGCTAAGCAAGGATTGTTTCATATTCCCTTGGTCATTTAAATGATGGCAGGGAAATCTCAAAGGGTGATTGTTCAAGAGGTTTTTATGGTTTTCTCAATGTCAGACTTAGGTTGAAGCATGGTTTTGTCTATGATAGGAGGTGCGAAAGTGGGCAGGGACAAGTTTTGAAGAGACAATTCAACTATCATTTTGGGTTTAAACTTTTCATAAGCTATGAAAAATAAATCCTTGTGAGGGGTGATGGGTTCCGGAAGTGTAGGCCAAAAGGCTTCTAATGAGAAGTTACCTTTGGAAGATAAAGGATTAAAGCCACAATACTGTATGGTGACTATATCTTGTCATGTGGAAACTTCAACCACTTATGAACAATTGATGGGACCGCTTTCATTGAGTGAAGCCAAGGGAGGCCTAGCTGAAAATGAAATTGGTTAGATTGCAGAATAATTGAAAATGTTACTTCCAAAGTTTTAGGTCCTATTTGTAAGGGTAGCACAATTGATCCAATCATAGGGCATGCAAAAATATTATGTGTTTTAATCCATTCAGTGGGTTTATTGAAATCATCTTGATATAGTTCGTGTAATACCAAAACTCTTCTATGATCATATTGGCACCACAATTGGGATCTATTGATATTCCATTAGTGGGCTTATCATAGATTCAACAAGCTATGTAGAGAGGACCATTAGGAAGCTTGTGGAGTATGTCTTTAGTAGAAAAAGTAATATCAAGGGATTTTGTGGTTTGGCCCTTACGAGGGATAACATCCATTGTAGCCACAAGATTATCCATAGGAATAGCTTGGGTAACAATAGGAGTTGTATCATGTTGTTCATTATTGGCATCAACAATCCTCATTACATCAGGCTTGGAAGGTTCACTAGCTTTGAAAAACAAGGTAGTATGTTTCGGCATAGGATTGGTGAAAAATTGTAAATTTTGGTTAGGAGGTGCAACTGCCTCGTCTTTCTTTCCATCTTTCCTTTGCATGATTTTGTATCTTAGGGGCTTGACCAATGTGTGGATCTCTCTTGAATGACTACTTTAGTGTCAGTTTGAACCAAGTTCATCCTCTCAATAAAGTGGGGGCTAAATGTGTTGTAGAAAAAACTACCATTTCCTTGACATAAGATTAATTGGACTTAATGAGGCTCTCATTTAGGTGTTGTGAGGCATTTTATGCATCCACACTAAGTCTTAGAAATTTGCAAACTAAATAAAATGATTTTAATGACATCTTGTGAAGGTGTTGCGAAGTGTTATAAGACATTTCTATAGTCTTCTAGACTCTATTTAATGCAATTCACCTAAAAATCACCCTTTCACTCATCAACAAATCCTATTTTGAAGTGTTGTAAAGTCTTGTATGAAGCTTTCACACTTTTCTAGGCACATATTCACTATTTACACCCTTCTCATGCTTTATTTTGTCTCTTTATGCCCTCATATGACTTAATTAAGTGGATTTTTGCATATTATCCCAACAAATAACATTCAATACGACATTTTTCCTAACACATGTTTTTAGGTCCTAGGTGGGACCCATTCACCATGGTTGGCAAATGAATCCCCCTTGGCCCCAATTCAAAACATTTCAAATATCATTTTGGGATTTTATTCAAAAACACTTGATGTCGGCATGTGATGAGGTATGAATGGATACTAAGGCATGCAAATTGTATAAATATGTGTGGCTATGTGCAGGATCATCATGGAAAAAATAGGCCCTTCAGTGGCCAAAAATTCAGAAAAATCAGAGTTAGGCAGCTTGACGTAAAAAATTGAATAAGTTATATATATTATTTCAAAAATATGTAAAAATAGAATCTGTTGCAAATTGAATGTAGTTTCAAACTACTAGGCTTATTTAAATATATATATATCTATTTAGTAAAAAAATTTGAAATTTTAATTCAAAGAGTACCCTAAATTTCAAGGAAAAAATAAGAAGTAGGTGTCCTGACCACCACCCAACTCACAATAAAATGATAGTATTTTTATAAGATTTTGGACATAAGTAGAGGCCCTATGTCCAAATGTGATGCATATTGTTTTATAATTTTTTCCAAGTAACAATTAATTATGATTTTTTTATTACAACTTTTAAAAATATAAAACTCATGTATGACCACCTTAACTTGGTCAAAACTTCATGAAATTCAATTTTATTTTTTAATCCTATAGTATGCAAAGCATAGAATGTGACACATGTTTTGGATTCAAAAAATGTGATACCGCTTGAAAGCTATAGATGTTTTTCAATCAACCTATCAATCAGGACTTTAGTCATAATTCAAATAGAAAATGAATAATTTAATTATTTTTTAAAATTCAAAGTAAAGCATAATTTATATTGGTGGAAATCGATAATCTTCTTTAAAACCCTTTTTATTTCATCAATTTTGGGTAAAAAAAAGTTGTCAGCCACATACCCTACAAATACCCATCATATCACCACATTTTGGCCCATCATGATCCTGCACATACCCTTTTTTTTCACCTCATTTTCACATCTTCTTCATCTCCTATCAATTCATCAATCCGTCTATCATCATCTTATCTTTCACATTTTTCACCTCTCATTCCATTTATCTCCTCAAGCAAGCTAGGGCTTTCACTTTGCAGGTCACTCATTAAGCTTCCTAAGACATTCAAGGTTTGATTATACATGTGTTGTAGACTTTCAAGATCAAATCATCATGACAAGGTAATCAATTTCATTTTGCATATTTCATCACTTCTTTTCATCATTTTGGTTTAATAACCTAAACGGGGTTTGACCAAGGCAAACCCCCAAGCCCTAACATTGATCAACTTTTCTCTCTCTTGTCTTGTGTGTATAAAAATCTAGGTTTCTTGGAAGCTTGGATATAATTAGAAATCAAGCTACAAGGTTGTTAAAGATCTCTATCTCTCTCTCTCTCTTCATCATTCAATTCAAAGAATCAATAGAAAGTCATTTTCAAACTTGAATTTGACAGTTTCAGAAACAGAGACCTGTATGAGATAGAAGTACGGATCTAACTCCGTATAATTAACTCCTAATTTTATAGATTTGTGTAGCTAGACTAATTCACCACCCATGGAAAATCAGTCCCACCTATAGGCCTGAAAAAAAAATTCTTAGGTTTCAACTCCCGACAGTTAGAAACAAGTTTCTGAAAGATTTTACTAGAAATCGGACTAATTTTCCAAGCATGGCGAATGAGTCCAAGTGGCCATCAATAGAGAGTTTTGAGAATTTCTAGAATGTTCCAATGACATCAATCTACCTCCAGGTGCACTCTATTCAGTCTCATTCATTTATATTTTCATTTGCTTAAGTTTCTAGTTCATATTTTACATTCAACAATTTATTTTCCAGCACTTTTGTATTAGATCAATTTACATTATTTAGTCTACATTTTCATTAAGTTTCTAGCATTAAGACACATTTAGAAACTCCACATTTTCTTTTCATTCTTCCATCCTTTAGTCTTGAGTGTTAACATTGTGTATTTTGGCCCATTTTCTTTGTCCTTCTAGGTGAAAGACCCTAGGAGGAGCTAAGAAGGATTTGAGTGCCAAAATCCTTCCTTTCAAGACAAAAATATTTTATGAAAAAGCCTTAAATCTTAACTCTTTAATCCTAAGGATCGAGTCTCATCAACCTAGTGATGTCCCCATTTTAAAATAATTTTATAGTTTATTTGCATATGCACTATGGAACCATCTTGTCATCTATTGTAGGCATACCTTTTAAGCAATTATTTAAATAAGGATTCAAGTGTTGAAATAAATGTTAATTGTCACATCAATAATATTGGTGAATTTAAAAATGATAAGCATGATGTCATATTGATTGTGTTCATGCTAAATTGTATATATACTTCACCAACTTGATGTTCTTCATATCATTTATAATATATTTGGCATTGATTTATTTCTTCTCCATTCTCAATTTAGTTGAGATATTATGGAGTCTTCATGGTGTGTCTTGCTAGCCAAATGTTTTTGTGAGAAAAGAAGGGATGATGCATATGACTAACAAAATTTGGGTATGGTTTTTGCAATTCCTTGTGTGCAGGTTGAGGATGCTATAAGAATAATTGTTTGTAGGGAATAGCTTCAGAACAACCCTTGTGCTCTATATTTTGAGGTAGCTTCGGCTTTCTTGTCCAATTGCATGGACATTTTGGTCAATAAAGATTTGGTGAAGAGGCTGGCAATATGTTATTTGCAACCTTTCATTTACTCTATTTCTTCATTAGATTTGGCATTGGAGCATTACAATTTTGAAAGTGGGTTAGTGCCTATTGGTGGAATCTTTAGGAAAGTGGAGTTGCATACTTCTATAGTGTAGGCTCTTTCCCTGATTAATATGAGATGGGGTCTACTATGTGATACGAAAACTAAATCATTAAAAAGTCTGTAGTTTTGGAGGAAGGTTTTGGGTGATTCACTTTTCTTCTCTACTGTTAATTTGTTAAATTCAATTCACATTCTACTCAAACAACCAGTTGATTTCCTCAACTAATCTTACAAAAAAAATAGTAATGAATTGTGTGACATGTCACGTGTCCATATTTTATTATACAGTGTAATAGTTCTTGTAATATGTACTTTGTGACTGGTTTTTTGTCACAATTAGTGGCTTTTTGGCCACACTGGTTATGTACTATGTACTTGAGTCTTTAGCAATAGCTACTTAAATTAAAATGATTTTTGTGGCTCCATTCTTATAAATCCCTTTTGCTTTGATCAATAGAAGAATGTTAAATATGGCTTTTAAAACTAATAGTAATTATCAACATATAGTTCTGATCATAAGTGAGTGAAATTTATTGTGACTTATTAGTGGACATTGATAATGATTAAGGTAAAATGAGACATTTAATTCTCTCTTTTCAATACGTCGAAGTATGCCATCTTTCATTTATTCTATTAAAATTCTAAATTTGGTTGTGGTACTAGGCAGTGGCACAGATTAATGCCATATGAATAGCCAGAGTGATTGATTGGATAGCTTTATATTGAAAACTGCATGATGTACTATAGAATCGTAGATGATGATGTCAATAATCCAATGATTTTGACAATTGAAATCTTGCATGACACTACTGATTTTGACAATTGATAGCTTGTCAACTTGAGGTACAGTTTACATGTAGCCAGCTTGAGGTACCGATTAAGCTGGATTTTTGGTTTGCATGAATCACAATTATTACTAGTTAGTAGTAACTATACACAACCTCACATGTGACACATGTGAGTTATACAAGGGACCAGGCTGGTAGTGGCACTTTTGGTGACACTTTTGGCCCATAAATAAGGATAGTGAGCACAACTAAAATCATTTGTTGAATTGTCAGAAGGGTTTTCATTTTGTAGGGTTAATAACTTAATAAGGATTCAGGAAGAAGAAGATGTGGTATTATTGGGGATTCTCTAAATTCTCTTGCCTCTAGCTATGTAGTTATAGAGTAAAATGCCAATTTCCTTCAAAGTTCAGAATGGGTGGAATTGGAAAGAAGTTGATTTGGTTCACCTGACTTCTCAGATAGGTTTTGAACTAGGATGAAGAGCTCTGATGGAGATAAGTGCTATCCTAGTTCATGGAAGTTGCAAGTAAAAAATGGAAGCAATTTTAGGGTATGTGCAGGATCATCATGGAAAAAATAGGCCCTTAAGTGGCAAAAAATTCAGAAAAATCAGAGTTAGGAAAATTGACGTAAAAATTTGAATAAATTATCTATATTATTTCAAAAATATGTAAGAATAGAATCTGTAGCAAATTGAATGTAGTTTCTAAAAAACTAGGTTTGTTTTAAATTAAAAAAAAGTCTATTTGGTGAAAAGTTGAAATTTCAATGCAGCAGTACTTAAATTTAAGGGAAAAAATAAGAAGTAGGTGTCTGTCTGACCACCCTAACCACAATAAAATGATAATATTTTTTTATAATATTTTAGATATAAGTAGAGGACTCATGTCCCAATGTGATGCATATTTTGTATTTTTTTTTGAGTAAATAATTAAATATGAATTTTTTATTACAACTTTTAAAAATATAAAAATTCGTATGTTTGACCACCTTAACTTGGTCAAAACTTCATGAAATTTAATTTTTCTTTTTAATCCTATAGTATGCGAAGCATAGAATGTGATGCATTTGGATTCAAAAATGTGATACCATATGAAATCTATAGATGTTTTTCAATCAGCCTATCAATTAGGACTTTAGTCATAATTTGAATAGAAAATGAATAATAATTACTTATTAAATTCAAAGAAAAGAATAATTTATATTTTTGGAAAGCTAAGAACTTCCTTTAAAAACACTTTTTCGTTTCATCAATTTTGGGTAAAAAAAAAGTCGTCAGCAACATACCCATCATATTGCCACTTTTTGGCCCATCATTATCCTGCACATACCCTTTAATACCTCTCATCATCTGAATGGCTTCCCAAGAAATTCCCATGCATTTATTTTTAGTGCTCATCTTCTACATGGGAGCAATTTTACTACCCCTCATCATCTGTATGGTTGGCCAGGAGAGTCTCTTGCATTTATTTTAAGACACCATGGCCTACGAGGCAAGCCCCATCCATTTATTTCTAGTGCTCATCTTTTGCATGGGAATAATTTTACAACCCCTCGTCTTCTACATGAGTTTGGTTCTGAAAGGGGCTAAGTACATTTTGTATCTTCATAGCTCCCATTTCCCTAGTTTGATTTGGCCTACTCTCCCCATGCATTTATTTTTAGAGCCCATGGCTGACCCGACAAGTCCCATGTGTTTATTTTCAGAGCTCATGGTTGACCTAGCAAGTCCCATTTATTTTCAGAGAAACATGTATCACATTTATGTTTTCACCGGTGGTAGAGTAGAAGCTTGGCACTTGCACTTACATTTGTATTTGTACTATGTAATAATGTGACATTGTAATTTAGTTGTAATAAAATAAATGGTTGTGCTATTAATGTGACATTGTAATTCATTTTATTAAGTATTTTGTAGGTTAAGTGCTATTAATGGTTGTGAAATGTGCTATTAATGTCACATTGTAATTCATTTTATTAAGGCCTTTGCAATGTTAAGTTTTTGGCCCCTTGGCCTTGATATCAATCCTAGTGCATTAAAGTTTAAAGAAAATTTAAAACACATGTTTTATGTTTATTATTTATATCATAAATTACTCAACTATTTGATGAACATTTGATGTATGGTTGTAGTTTCATTCTGGAATGAAAAGCACAGAGCACTAGGCTTGCAAACTTAAACCTGTGGAATCACCCTATAACCATTAGATTAACAAAGATCAATGGTTTAGAATTTGTTGTCAATGCAGGAGTAGATCATTAATATCTTGTTTTAAATGTTGTCAGACATGTAATACCTAATTGTGTATTGTGTAGTCCATAAGTAACGAGTAGATGTTTTGGTGTCATTCACTTTAATATTAAAAAATATAGCATTTTTTATTGATAATTGATTTTATTTTGAAGGTAGAGGGTCAACACACAAGGATATTGCAGTCTTCAGTTTGCTCATTGCAGTGCACCACCCTATTCTGGGTTCCACAGTTCCACTTCCAAAAAAGCCATTCTAGTAACCTAGTTTCAACTTTAAGAATCAAAATTAAAAATACGAGTAAGTTAAAAAATTATTGTAGCTACATTTCATCATTTGACATTTCTTAAAATCTTATTTTTTCAAACTTTTAAGTTTAGGTTTAGGGTTAAGAGGCTTAAGAATTAAGAAAAATTAAGGACTAATAGGGAATTCACAAATTTCACATTGTTGATTGTATTAGCATGTCTACCACTAGTAGTAGTACCACTAGAGCAATGTCCCAGATAAAGAAATACATTATGAAAAATTGCTTAAAACCCCATGTTTCACTGATGAATACCATGATATTTATGATCTTGAAACCTATGGTAGGCATACCTCAGAACTTAGATTTTCATCTGAGAATAATGCTTCAAAGAAAATACAAGTTAATAGTATCAGTGCACCATGGGTAACTAGATTAGGGTGCATGATGTTACGTGAGGTTTTCCCTTGCCTAGAATTTATCATGGTCTATGCCCTAAATTATGATGATAACAAAAGATCAATTGTTAATAAAGATAGCAAAGAAAAATTGTTATCCATTAATGCAAAAGAACTTGGAAAAGTGTTTTCCTTGGGGTTTTCAACTGAAGAATTTGGAACTATCCACATTAACCTAGAAAATATTGCTAGTGATTATGAAGTAGTGTATGAAAGGGAGAAAATTTCTTTCTTAAATAGAATAGTTTAGGATAGAAACAAATTGAAAGGTGATCATAAGCCTCCTTATGATTTGGATATTTTTAGACCATGGGTTCAAGATACTATTTCCATGCTAGAATTTTTCCTCAGATTGGATAGTAATTTGGAAGTGGGTGCAAATCCTCCTTGAAATGGTGTATAATATCCATTATGGTGTTCCACATGTAAAATATAATTTTATTGTGAATATTGTAGAATCCATGCATAAATAATTTTTAATGATTAAAGGAGGATCCACCAAAACATTTAGGTTCACAACCTACTTGTGCTATCTTTTTCTATTCAAATTTAGAGGAATGTTTTAGACCAAGAAGCTTTAGATTTAGCCCTATGCTAATGCTAAGGAAAAGAAAATGGCTCCACTTATAGTATATGAATGGACCATTGTGATAAGTATGCATGATTCTCGAAGGAACTACAATCATTTTGTAGACTACTTTTTGGCTCCATTGTATCAAGCAATTATAAATACTCCAATGCCTAGATTGCATATGTCATGTAGAAACTGCATTCAACTAGGAAAATAAATACAATTGGCTGATTGGTACTTAATGGAAGAATATATTGTGCTAAGATTTTATGGATTGGAAGTACAACCATACAAACTTTCAATACATGTGACAGAAATGGTTTTTTTCTTTGGAATATGTAAGGTAGATGTAGAGTACTGATGAAAGACACTTTAGTGGTTAGGGGAAGAAGACCTTATTTCCTTCTTTACCTTTTTCATGTGGAGGGATTACATTTGAGAGAAAATAATTTACTGTGGCACATGATCTTTTGAATTTTTTTATTTTGATGCTATCTATCACTGGCAGTGTGATCCATGTGACACCATTAAATCAATGATTGTGCTCAATAAGAATGTTTGAAGTAGAATTCAACATCAAATTAAACCCTTGCTTGAAAACTTGAGAAACATGAATTCTTGGGATGAGGTCAAAGTAGCAATGGAGAAAAGTGTTGTTGAGAATGGTATTTCTTTAGAAGAAATGTTTGCAAAAATTATGGTATTGCATTGAAAGACAGTTAGGAGGTACACCAATTTTTATGAAAAAATTCATAAAACATCTAGGAGAGTAAAAAAGTTAGATTATCTAGAAATGAAGTTACAGAAAAAAAATGGCCACGATAAAAAAATACTTCCTTTTGGTCTATGAGGAAGGAGGTAGGTGATCTAAGAGCTCTTGCAGAGTATGGATATAACAAAGAAGATCTTGAGTTTAGCAAATTATGGAATATAGAGCATCTAGATGAATGAGAAGATGAATAAAGTGATGATGAATCTAAGGATGATAGGAAAGAAGAAAGCTATGCCAATTTAAAAATTGGCTTAAGTGAGGCCACAAAAGAAGCATTTGCTATAGAAGCCCATAGCTGAAAAAATGGGTTATGAAGGTGGTCCTTGGGGTCCTAAAGACAAGGCCCTTGGATGGTAACAAATTTAGAGCATATAAAACCAATTGATAAATCTAGCCTGGGGGTTGGATATGTAAAGTAGACCTAGGGAATATAGGTCAATTTGTTAGAGCTTCAAATCCTCAACCTCATGGTCAAAGACTATCACAACTAGGACATGCCCACAGGAGGGCTTAGTAACTAGCATCACTTTGTGGTGATGGTATATTAGTACTAGTAGGTCAAATATGAGCTACAAAAAAAATTAATACAAGAGGACAACAACAATATACCACATGTTGGTTGTTTTAATGAGCAACCAAGTTGGTCTCCTATTCTACCTATGGAGTAGCCATCTCCAGTCAAGGGCAGCTCGGAGGACCTGGACCAACTGACAAGATTTAGTCAAAGACTGAGATCTTCTGCACTTTAGGCTCTGCAGAACCAAGGCGGGTATACCCACACAATGCCTCAAATAAGACTAGACATTGCTTTTTATAGTAGATGACTCCTGATGCCAAGTATTGAGAACCTCAAATATGGCTAGATTCCCAGTAACACAATACTTGCAGTAACCAGGAGGTAGGGCAAGACAACTGAAGATATTCAATGATTTTAAATTTGGAAGGCTTTTGAGAGGGACCAAGCCACAGGACAGACCAGTGCCTAATCTTGGGCCACGGAGTCAAACACAAAAGATGGAATTCATCTGCAAACAGGACCTCAACCAGTGGATTTTGTTTTACTGATGCCTTACATCAGCTATCAGTGCCTTACATTGACAATCCAGCTCTTGTATCAACCAGATTCTTCTTACCCAATCCAACCTGTACACAAACAATCACTGCTACCTGCTCAAAGGATTTAACTGCTTCCTTGAAGCAGACCTATCAACAAATAACACAACATCATGAAGTATGAGAAGATGAACAAAGACACCTTATGCATTCATTCAAATGATTGGAGCATACAGAAATGGAGACAATCTGCCGACATGCATGAAAGATGAGCATCCTCATGTATTCATTGCTCAAACTGATTGTATTTACAGACAGATTCAGAATTACAAATCATCAGACTCCACATTGACTCAAAACTAAACACTAATCTATCTCAGGCTGATCCACAAACTCAGAAAAAAGTGTGGAACTGAACCTAAGGGACCAAACCAACCTAAAACCCCCTCTACATATGGCCACAAAATTCTCCTTTATAGGAACAGGAGAAGCAACAAGCAACTGGCCAGATGAGATTACACGTCTTCGGATGACTGGGCCAACCCCAAATAGCACGCAGGCCAAAACATCACTTCCAACAGCCTCACTGGTCTCATAAATGCCTCGGGTCAGGTTGCTGCAGGAAAGACACTCCCCCACGAAAGAAGCCAGGCAATCGATGTCAAATCCGCCGCCAAATCCGCGCGTCCATACTCGAGCCATGCCGTCCTGCTCTCAGGGTCGCATCGCCATGAATGCACAATCAGCGGATCCAACAACCAAGTTTCTGTCGCCATGAATATTACAAATCTTCGCGCGCGAACAGACAGAAACCCTAACAGAGATCAGGTTGAAAACTGACCATCGATCAGCAAAGATCGGGCGGTCACCATTTAAAATCACTCGACCGTTGAAAACAAGCCCATGCCTGCACATTAGTCTCCAAGTAAACATCGGGCACCTTTGAATCTGAAGTTAAAACATCACCGTCCAGCTGACGCACGTGCGCATTTGTGGCCCATTAGTAGCTCGGGCGGGCGAGGGCAGAGAAGTCGCTGAGAGATAGCCGAGTCGGCAAGAGGTCCTGGCGAGGAGAACAACCCATACCGAAGTCACCGGGCACAACGGCCAAGCAGAAGGAAATCGGGGAAAGGTCTGGCCGAAAGACGGATGCTACATCGAACACTCATCACAAGTCGGCAAGAGATGGCCAAGTCGGCCAGACATCATGGCGAAGTCCACATGTTTCATCGAGCAGATGAGTCGGCAAGACATGGCACACTTGGCGTAAGATTTCAGCTTAGAACAACACCCCGTCAGTGAAAGAGAGATTACAATCGATCGCCAAGACATTAATAGTCTCACACCAACCGAAACCATTTTCCTTTTGTGTATCGCTATAACATTAAGATATCGAGAAGACCTCCTGCCGCACACCATGTCTCTCTGAAGGTTTTCATTCACCTGAGTGTCGCTGAGACAGCCCAGAGCCTATGCCGATGAAGACCACCATATGTTCCATCGGCGAGACCGAAGGTCACTCGCTGAGACCTCACGCCGAAGACCCCAGCTCATACCGAAGAGATTACTCTTTACATTGTCGGTCGGTATAAGCACCCATCATCGGTGAGACATCACAGCGACATTACATTGTTATACCACAAGCCCTTAGAAACTTGTTTGCCGAGAGAAGTAAAGACTTTCACCAAAAGTCACATATTGAATCACCTTTGGCAAGACCCGACCCCATCACCAAGAAGACACACCGAAAAACATAAATCCCACCGAAGCATTAAGATCATCCATCACCGGTCGGCGTAACAAAAGACATCGCCGAGACATCTCGCCGAAAGGTATAGCATACGCTGAAAGAAAACTACAAGACATCTTTGGCAAGACCCAACAGAATCACCATGAGTTATATCGAAAGCTCCAAGTCCCGCCGAAGGGAAGTCACACCGACAGAAAAAAGCCACGGCGAAGAAGAAGCAGGGCCGGTAAAACGGTGACAAGGGGCCAGTAAAGGAATGGAAAACGGGGCTCGGGAGAACCATAAGTGAAGCATGAACGGGCTGGACAGGTCACCGAAGGAAAAGAACAAATGGCCAGAAAGAAAAGAAAACAACAGACCCGAAACGATCCCGCCCCCGCCTCCGCAAAAGACAGCGGATACGGAGCCGGAGCCAAAACAAAACCAAAAGCCATGGGGGCGGAGACAAAAGGAAAACAAGAACTATGCAAAATGTTCCAAGAAAAACCCCGACCTGGTTCTGCCCCCGCCAAAAACAAAAGGAAAACAAAGCAAGCGGAGCTGGGGAAAACAACCAGCGACCGACACAGGGTAGAAAGGAAAAGAAACACCAAACACGCAGAATCAGAACTAGGATGGATGCGTGAACAGGAACTAGAACCTCAGAATTGGAGAAGTTCTAGTTCCCTTCAAGCATCTGTTCCGCCCCTGATTCTGAAAGAAAAACCAAAGCAAACAAAAGGAAACGGGAACCGGAATAAAAACCCAAAAAAAAGGAATAGAGAAAAACTAGGAAACCCTAACATAGGCCGCCCCCTGTAGATCAAAACTAGCATGCTGGGCTCAACCCTTGTGGGAGCCCATTTAACCCACATGCTAAAATGAAATACACCCCAATGCTAAAGATTTATCATAAAGATCAGAGGCAAACAACTAGGCCATGAGAGAAAACCAAAATAAGCACTAACATAGGCTCCAGTTGGGGATGTATGCCCCTAGTGGGCATAGCAAGAATTCAGATCACTGGAAGAGCAGACTAGAACAAAAAAAACCAAAAACAACGAGGAGCTAACCAGACAAGGTTAGCAGACACAACAAAACAAAACCGACCAGAAAATCAAAACCTAACCTAATGTTCATGGAAAAAGAAATGCTTCAGATGAAGCACCATTTTGAGAATTGTCCATGAACAGGCATTTCAAGAGTCACATTGTTGATTCCTTTGTTTCATTTGATGACACTAGGCCACCAAATGAAAAATGAGAGCCAATTTTTTCCCTTGTCAAAAACTTGATTCTCTGTTGCCTTCCATAGACAAAATCTGATAACACTGTCATGAACTGCCCACAAACTAGCCTGGTCATTGGCTAGTTCCATTGAATTACTATGCTTTCCAATGCCACCAGCTACACTGTCAAACTGCAACATGCAATCAGACACTAATTTGAGATTACAATCATCATGGCATATCTCCCTGGACAATTCATGGTCATGTTTTACTGAATGCTCATTTGCTTGGTCTGGGAAATAAAAACATTCATAGTCCACTTGATCCTTGACATCACAAAATTTTTCATCAAAATCAGTCTGCAGATCAAACTGAAAGCTCTGATAGACAATTTCTTCACTAACATGTAAATCAACACTGCACATGTCAATGGAAAAAGACTCATATTTAGGAGTATCTATGTACTGGTTACTGCAACATGGGCACATCTTCTAACACTCTGATTCTATGGTGTGCACTGATTCATTATTCACGTCTGCATTTAGCTCAAAGCCAAAAACCCCAAGTGAGGGCTCAAGTAGATCAACATCATTATGGACAGCAGGGAGGCAACCAAGTGCATTGGTATCCAGAAGATTAGGAGCATCAAGAAGGAAGCAATTGTATTCGGCTTCACACTCTTCATGCATCAAAAATATTTCCATTTTTGCTTCATACAAATAGTCATGTAGAGCAGGGTTATAAGCACACTTGTCAGCACCATCATCATATTCAAAATGATGTCTTGAATCAACACACTTATCATACATATGTTTATCTTCAAATTGTGCATCCCACTTGCAGTTAATATGCTCTAGTGATTGTGAATCTAAGTCACATTTCCTATTTTCACCAGAAGCTTCTGTGTCAATATATTCTTCATTTGAAGGGTACACCTCCATGTCATCTTCAGAAAAGGAATCACAATCCTCAAACAACAATCAGAGATGTCAGCCTCACCATTGCTTTCATCACAAAACAAATAGTCAGTATATGAACTATGCTCAAACTCCTCAGAATGAGTACTTGAGACTTCACTTTCATCATCATGATCATTGATCACATCATGGCATGGGATAATACCTTGTTCCTCATCTGCTTCTCCATCCTCCGAAATATTACAAGGAAAAGACTCTTGCATGTCTACTCTGTCATCATCCCATATGTCATCAGCTTCATCACTGCTGCAAGGAGTCGAATACATACCAACCGTGGGCTGAATGTAATGCTCATCTTCTGACATGTTCCCTTCACTTGCTTGCATTGTTGTCTTACTTTCCTTAGGAGGACAATCGTTGTCTTGACTCTGAGAGTCTGCACTTTGTGCATAACCATACTTAGCTGATTCAATCATCCATATCCAATCAGGGACTTGGTCAAAGCTACGGGGCTTCAGACCTTCCAAAAATGTATTCAGCCCAGGTTCATAAATTTCACAGAACAAATCAATGCACATAGAATCATCAGGTCTGGAATCTTTGGGAATTTCTATCAAGTAGTCCAAAATTCTCGAGAACAACTTATATGGTGATTCTCCTTCTTGTTTCTTTACATCATATAATCTTTGAACCAAATATTTTTTATCAGTGTTGCTCAAATTTTGATGACACTTGACATGGGGCTCACTATGATCTTCACATTGTGATGATAAAGAAATCACAGCAGTAGATACATTGCCATCTTGAGAAGCACTTCCTTTATCTGCTCCAAGAACTCCAGTGTTATGGAATGTGCCGGGAAGACCAACACTTGCAGCCAGATGCCCTTTCATCATGGAATATTTCAGATTATTCTCAATCTCTATGGCACTCTGAAATGCCTGTTGTAATGTTGCAGGTTCCTTGTCCCTTAACAAGAAACTCATCTTTTTGTCAAAAGCTCCTAAATACACAACCAAACATTCAACATCATTTGGTCTTATGTACTCAGGGATATCCCTTATAGCCTTTGTGAATCTAAGATTGAATGCAGGGATCAATTCACCATTTTTTATATGGATCTCGATGAAGTTCTTTCTTACCAAACTCAGATCCACCCTTTCACCGAATTGCTCATTAAAGGCTATCATGAACTGACTCCATGAGGATATAGAACATGCTGGTAAATATGAGAACCAATCCCTGGCATCATCCTTCAAGGATTGAACAAACAGTTTCATGATAATGTCCTCATGACTTACCTCAAAATCCCCCACCACATCCACAAATGCTCGCAGATGTTTAGAGGCTGATTCTGAAAATTGCCCTGTGAATTTGGGCAAATGCTTCCTGACTTTTTCAGGAATAAGGTTCGGGAAACCTTTGATACCACTGAGAACCAATGGTCTGTATCTTTCAGCAGCAAAATCCCTCTGAGGGCTTGGTGCAACTTGTCTTCCTTGCATATTTTTACTTTCCATTTCACATGGAAACCCTCATGAACTGATACTCAATCAATACTAACCTCATAAAAGGTTCTCAATTACAACATTCATGAATCCAAAATATTGATTGAATAAAAATGCCCTAAGATTATTAGAGGCACAAAACACACTTCACAAAATGTAATAGACATTACATATCATGCACTTCGAAGTATGTATAAAACTGCTATTACCCTTTTCCCTTTGGTAGTGCTAAATCACTAGATAGGGAAACAAAATTTCTTTCTCAAATGTTCAAACACATGAAGAATACCTGGCAACGTTGCAGCTCTGGAACATTCTTCAAATCTTCAATGGGTTTACCTTGACAGAGTCGCCACCTCTTTGCAGAGGACAGAACTTCAAATGATATGAAGCTCACTTACATGTAAATCTTTCTCTGAGTTCCATCCGACAGAGCACCATAGATCTTGTAGCTTTCAGGTTCACTGCAACAAAGCTTTTCTCCAAGCCTGAGATTCTTCAAACTTTGAACCTAACCAACATGGCAATTGATATGACTCTTTGATAAGGCAAGATTCTAGTCAATCCCCAGTGGAGTCACCATCTTGTTGGTTGTTTTTAATGAGCAACCAGGTTGGTCTCCTATTCTACCTATGGAGTAGCCATCTCCAGTCAAGGGCAGCTCGGAGGACCTGGACCAACTGACAAGATTCAGTCAAAGACTGAGATCTTCTGCACTTTAGGCTCTGTAGAACCAGGGCGGGTATACCCACACAATGCCTCAAATAAGACTAGACATTGCTTTTTATAGCAGATGACTCCTGATGCCAAGTATTGAGAACCTCAAATATGGCTAGATTCCCAGTAACACAATACTTGCAGTAACCAGGAGGTAGGGCAAGACAACTGAAGATATTCAATGATTTTAAATTTGGAAGGCTTCTGAGAGGGACCAGGCCACAGGACAGACCAGTGCCTAATCTTGGGCCACGGAGTCAAACACAAAAGATGGAATTCATCTGCAAACAGGACCTCAACCAGTGGATTTTGTTTTGCTGATGCCTTACATCAGCTATCAGTGCCTTACACTGACAATCCAGCTCTTGTATCAACCAGATTCTTCTTACCCAATCCAACCTGTACACAAACAATCACTGCTACCTGCTCAAAGGATTTAACTGCTTCCTTGAAGCAGACCTATCAACAAATAACACAACCTCGTGAAGTATGAGAAGATGAACAAAGACACCTTATGCATTCATTCAAATGATTGGAGCATACAGAAATGGAGACAATCTGCTGACATGCATGAAAGATGAGCATCTTCATGTATTCATTGCTCAAACTGATTGTATTTACAGACAGATTCAGAATTACAAATCATCAGACTCCACATTGACTCAAAACTAAACACTAATCTATCTCAGGCTGATCCACAAACTCAGACAAAAGTGTGGAACTGAACCTAAGGGACCAAACCAACCTAAAAACCCCCTCACACATGGCCACAAAATTCTCCTTTATAGGAATAGGAGAAGCAACAAGCAACTGGCCAGATGAGATTACACGTCTTCGGATGACTGGGCCAACCCCAAACAGCACGCAGGCCAAAACATCACTTCCAACAGCCTCACTGGTCTCATAAATGCCTCGGGTCAGGTTGCTGCAGGAAAGACACTCCCGCATGAAAGAAGCCAGGCAATCAATGTCAAATCCACCGCCAAATCCGCGTGTCCATACTCGAGCCATGCCGTCCTGCTCTCAGGGTCGCATCGCCATGAATGCACAATCAGCGGATCCAACAACCAAGTTTTTGTCACCATGAATATTACAAATCTTCGCGCGCGAACAGACAGAAACCCTAACAGAGATCAGGTTGAAAACTGACCGTCGATCAGCAGAGATCGGGCGGTCGCCATTTAAAATCACTCGACGTTGAAAACAAGCCCATGCCTGCACATTAGTCTCCAAGTAAACATCGGGCACCTTTGAATCTGAAGTTAAAACATCACCGTCCAGCTGACACACGTGCGCATTTGTGGCCCATTAGTAGCTCGAGCGGCGAGGGCAGAGAAGTCGCTGAGAGATAGCCGAGTCGGCAAGAGGTCCTGGCGAGGAGAACAACCCATACTGAAGTCACCGGGCACAACGGCCAAGCAGAAGGAAATCGGGGAAAGGTCTGGCCGAAAGATGGATGCTACATCGAACACTCATCACAAGTCGGTAAGAGATGGCCAAGTCGGCCAGACATCATGGCAAAGTCCACATGTTTCATCGAGCAGATGAGTCGGCAAGACATGGCACACTTGGCATAAGATTTCAGCTTAGAACAACACCCCATCAGTGAAAGAGAGATTACAATCGATTGCTAAGACATTAATAGTCTCACACCAACCGAAACCATTTTCCTTTTGTGTATCGCTATAACATTAAGATATTGGGAAGACCTCCTGCTGCACACCATGTCTCTCTAAAGGTTTTCATTCACCTGAGTGTCGATGAGACAGCCCAGAGCCTATGTCGATGAAGACCACCATATGTTCCATCGGCGAGACCGAAGGTCACTCGCTGAGACCTCACACCGAAGACCCCAGCTCATACCGAAGAGATTACTCTTTACATTGTCGGTCAGTATAAGCACCCATCATCGGTGAGACATCACAGCGACATTACATTGTTATACTACAAGCCTTTAGAAACTTTTTTGCCGAGAGAAGTAAAGACTTTCACCGAAAGTCACATATTGAATCACCTTCGGCAAGACCCGACCCCATCACCAAGAAGACACACCGAAAAACATAAATCCCACCGAAGCATTAAGATCATCCATCACCGGTCGGCGTAACAAAAGACATCGCCGAGACATCTCGCCGAAAGGTATAGCATATGCTGAAAGAAAACTACAAGACATCTTCGGCAAGACCCAACAGAATCACCATGAGTTATATCGAAAGCTCCAAGTCCCGCCGAAGGGAAGTCACACCGACAGACAAAAGCCACGGCGAAGAAGAAGCAGGGCCGGTAAAACGGTGACAAGGGGCCAGTAAAGGAATGGAAAACGGGGCTCGGGAGAACCATAAGTGAAGCATGAACCGGCTGGACAGGTCACGAAGGAAAAGAACAAATGGCCAGAAAGAAAAGAAAACAACAGACCCGAAACGATCCCGCCCGCCTCTGCAAAAGACAATGGACGGAGCCAAAACAAACCAAAAGCCGAGGTTGAGACAAAAGGAAAACAAGAACCGCAAAACATTCCAAGACAAACCCGACCTTCCTCGCCCACCATAAACAAAAGGAAAACAAAGCAAGCAGAGTCGGGGAAAACAACAGCGACCGACGCGGGCAGTAGGAAAAAAACACCAAACACGCAATCGTAACCGGGATGGATGTGAACAAGAATTAGAACTCAGAATTGGAGTTCTAGTTCCCTTCAAGCATCCGTTCCGCCCCCGATTTCGAAATAAAAACAAAGCAAAGCAAAAGAGAAAGGGGAACCAAATAAAAACCCAAAAAAAAGGAAAAGAGAAAAACCAAGAAACCCTAACACAGGCCGCCCCTTGTAGATCAAAACTAGCACACTGGGCTCAACCCTTGTGGGAGCCCATTTAACCCACGTGCTAAAATGAAAAGACATCCCAATGCTAAAGATTTATCATAAAGATCAAAGGCAAACAACTAGGCCATGAGAGAAAACCAAAATAAGCACTAACACCAAAGAAACACCAGGTGATCAAGGCATACAAAAGAGACAAAGGATTTTGACAGGTCCAAATCCAAGTCACACTACTAGTGGATCCACCACAAAGGAGTTATTTCCAAGCACTCCCCCAATGCCAGTTACTACTCTTATTCCTTCGCCATTCAAGCATTCCATTGTTCCTGCATCCCCGGGTTTTGATTATAGTGAGGAGTTTAAAAAGAAATCAAAATTGAATAAAAAATAAAACAAGCAACTAATGGAGAGTGTGTCTTCTCTAACTTTAGAGCCTGCAACAACCATGGTATTACCCACATTTGACACAAGTCAAGAAATCATTGAGTACACAATTCTTGTTCACATAGTTCAAAACAAACCAAAAAATTAGATGGCTCCATCTAAATTTGAGGTGAACAATTTTCAATTATATTTTTCTAAACTAAAAAATACTGAAAAAATTAATGTATCAAATAAGAATGAATTGGTGTACACATCATTGCTAAAGAAAGATAGAGAGAAAAAAGGTTACAAAATCAAATTAAAAAGTTACAGGAAGACCTAAAAAATGAGAAAGCAAAGAGGAAATGAACAGATAGCAAGAGAAATGAATTAGAAAAAAGAAAAAAAAAATTGCCTCTACATCAACAAGCAAAGAGGATAAGCAAAATGAGACTGCAGTAAATGAATTGAAGCAAAGGCTAGATGACAACAACAACAAATATGATGAGGAAAAATCCACTTCAGAATAATTAAGACTAAGGATTGCAAATGGAAATGCATAGTGGGAACAAAAATTGGAGAAGGAGAGAAAAAGAAATGAAAGATTGGAAGCAGCTCGGTGATGGAAGCAAAAAATGAAATTAAGTCCACTCAAAATAAGTTATCTACATTTTGTAGAGAAATAATGAGGCATATGAAAAAAAATATCTAGGATGAAATAATGCAAGGGATTGATCATTTCTATGACATGTTTCAATTGATTGATGCTATGAGACAACACCATAATAAGCTTAACAAATATTTAATGGACAACAAAAATGTGCTACCATTAGATAAATTAGCAAATCAAATTCAACAGTCTACAAAGCTAGTGACAATGTTTCGAAATCAGAAGGGACTACTAATCGGCTTGCTAAAACAATGGCATTATTATTTGTCATTGAAAAGTGTTTGAGAATGCATGAAACAAAGGAATATTTGCATTTGGCTATAGCCAAGATGAAGAAGCTGGATGAAAAGGTAAGGAAATTCATAGAGCTTGGTTTTCCAGAGGCTTTTGACACAAATGAGCGATTCATTGGAAATAATGATTTTAGAAAGAAGATGGAGGATGCAAGGAAGATTGATTTGGACTAGTTTCCTTAGAACCTAGAGGTGTTGACCTATTTGGATTCCATCAAACCATTGCTAACCTTGAATGCAAAATTGACTGAAGAATCCAAGACAGGTTCCAATTTGAATCATGAATTGTTAACAAATCTGCAAGTCAAACAACATCAGTTAGAACAAATGACAATTCCAACACCTGAAGAGTGAAAGTTGCTAGAAAAGGTGATAAAGTGATTTAATTTTTGATAATATGAGTTTTTGAGTTCTAACTCAACTCTATACAGAGTTTTCTTTGAGCAATATTTTTCATTGCCAATGCCTCTATGTATTCCTTCATGTGATAATAAATTGAAAAGCTCAAATTCATACTTCAGTAATGTGTTGATGTTCAATTATATGTATTATTTATTATATCATTTGATGAAAAAGTATGGTAGTGGTTTCAACTTCTAGATACACTTTAAATGATTGTTGATGTTCATTGTTGTATATGCTACAAAATATTATTGTTAATATGTTATTAATCTAATAAGCATTGAGTTAAGTGATGAATTGTTGAGTACATGCTCAAGTTTTATTTTTAACACAATTAAAATATGAACTATAAGGTGATTTTAATTCCAGACATCCATAATCTTAGTGAAATTGTATTACAATTCACACATCAATACTCAATCTCCATGACTACTTACCATATCTACTAAACATTTATATTAATTAATGCCTTAATAAAGGTACTTTGACTGGTTCAATAAACGAGAGCTAGAATTAAAACATACATCAATGCATATTGCATAATATTAATAACAAAGAAGATTAATGAAAGATTATTGATCACATTTCATTAATAATTCATGTAAAATGCTACAGCTGGAGAGACGATAGACTCAAAATAAGGGAGAAAAACAAGCTTAATTCCTAGTCCTCAGAGTTTTATAACCTTGTTGCAGAATTCTAAATTTTCATAACTTCCCAATTCCCTAACTTGGTTGATGGTTCACTTTGTTGAATTGCAAGTCTTTCTTGGTCATCTTTCAAAGGTTTCAAAAAATTTAAAACTTAAGACTTTGGTTCTAAGGTTCCAAGTTTTAGTGACCACACAAAATTATGGACTTATCTTTCTTTTCAGAGGTGTTGTCATCTAACACCTCATTGAATGCTATGCACGAACTAATATAAAATATAAAATACAATATAAAATATAAAATATCATAATTTCATGCAATACAACATAAAATATCATCAACTATAGTTTGAATTTGGATAATAATTCATGAAGTGCAATATAAAATAAAATATCATGAAGTGCAATGATTCAAAGTTTCATTGAATACAATATAAAATATCAACTACAGTATGGAACAATGGAAAATGATCCATGAAGTGCAGTATAAATACCTAAAATATGTTAATTCTCTTCCATTTCCCAAATGGAGTCTGGGTCCTCAAACTAACGTTCATCATCAAATAAAGTAAAAGAGTCACCTTGAATTTGATTCCAAGTCTTCTCTTCATTTTCTTTGGCATGTGTCCCAAATTCAACATTCATTTTGTTATTTGTGTCAATTTCATCTATCCCAGGTGCACTGCCACTACCACTAGTACCAGCATTTGGAATTGGAGTGTTGCACAACCTAGTCCTTCTTCTTTCACATGTGGACCTCTATATTGTGAGTGCCCTTTCAAAACGAAAATTAAAGACATTCTGCGGAGTTCCTTTCAACCTCAAACAATTTTCCAAATTCTTGTCTAGTTTGTTTCTTAACTTTGATTTCAAAAACCCCAAT
Source organism: Sequoia sempervirens (assembly GCA_007258455.2). Lineage (NCBI taxonomy): Eukaryota > Viridiplantae > Streptophyta > Pinopsida > Cupressales > Cupressaceae > Sequoia > Sequoia sempervirens. The sequence goes on along the minus strand of VDFB02171372.1, from coordinate 5,120 downwards.
ATATTGAAAAATCTCTCATCCTCCACCGACCACAATATCATTGTTTGACAAAAATCAGCAAGTTTGAAATATTCTAATATCGAACCACACAATATTTCACTCTAACCTAAGTTTGTCCAAACCTTTTTATTGATCCAAGTTCAAAGACCTTCTCCTTTCCCATGGATTTATACTAGTCCCTCATAGCTATTGCAAATCTCCTAAATTTTTTGCTAAGCTTAGCTTCATTTAAAATTCCTTCTATTTTCTGCTCATTGTATGTTACACTTTTCGAAAATTGTTCAATCATGATTTTTACTTGATCACAAAAATATTTTGGGTTCTCTCAGTTTTCCCAAAATTGAGGATACACAATACCCATGGCTTCAAGTATTTCATGTTGAGGGAATCTTTCATGTATCTCTGAGGAAAGAGATTTTGCAATTTCCTTCAAATTATCACCAACATATTTAACAATGTCTTTAAAATCTTCCTCCTTAACAACTACTTCTCTGCTAGAGTGCATAGCTATCTTACAATGGTACATTGGTATCTCATATCCACATACAAAAATACATAAGTGCCTGCTTGCATTAAACTATAAATAATTATCAGGATTATTCAAATCAATAATTTTCTGCCACAAGAAATAATTTGGGCCATCTTGTGTTAGCTCTAGATATAGATGATCAAGGGCCAAGCATGTATGTTTAGATAGATTGGAATATTCATTAATATACATAGTCATGTCTTGGGATTTCTTCACAAGATTATTCATCTCATCTAGCATGTGGAGAAGACTAGCTAAAGTCAAGAGTGTCTCTATATCGCTTAACCTATGTAAGAGGTCAGGAGCTTTATCTATTGTGCTACGATGCTCGTACATCACTCTAATCAAGGATTGCTATTCTAAAAGAACTCCTTGTGCTGGTCCATGCAGGGAGATCCATCTAGTATCAATATCCTTGAGAAGCTTATTTCTTGGTGTTATTCCCTCAACAAAATTTTGAAATTCTATGAAATGTTTGGGAATTTGGTAGAAGTATGCATGGATCTTGTGGACTAGATTTTCAACTTTTGATACTGTAGGAAACTTGTTTAAAATTTTGAATGCTAAATTCATTTTGTGGGCCATGTAGTGAATGCCATGCATGTATGGTGCACAAGTAGTTTGTAACTTTATGCAAACACTAGTTCTTTGATCTTGCATCACTGCAACTCCATCAACTCCTACACACACCAACTTTTTGGCAATTGTCAACTCATCCATACCTTGAAAAATTTCATTCAAATATTTCTTTACTAGTTCAAATATATTTTGTGATGTTGAACTGTCCTTCATTTTATGAACATAGAGAAGATGAGCTTGGTGAACATGTCATTCTATAGTATACTAATGAATACAGACCCAAGAAGTATTGTCTACTGCAGTAACTTCATCTAAAGATAATGCAATGAAATTTGACTCTTTTACTTTCTCTTTTAAATCTTCCTTTTCAACTGCAGCAAGAAATTTTTCCCATTCCCATCCAACGTTAACTGACCAATGTGAGAAGGGATAGTGAGGAACATTCAAAAAAGATAATAAATCAGAATATTCTGGGTAGTCTTTCATAGAATGCCCTCTAGACAAAATATGAAAAACAACACTCATCTGGATAGTTTTTGACATATTTGTTGCTTCCATTGCTTTTCCAAATTAAGCCTCAAGTGTACCTTTACATGTAGCAATGTTTGACATTATTTTTTCATGCTCTTCACAATCCATGACATACCTAACATGAAGACATTCTTCCTCTAATTTTCATCGTATGACTGATTGGTCCTTTCCATCTATGATTTGTTTTTCATAAACTTTATTGATATGCTTTTCTATAGTGTCAATATTTAGCTACAAAATCTTGGCTCTTCCACATTTCCAACTAAAAATCATACATTTGGCCAATGCTTCCTTTTCAATATCGTTTGCATTGTCAATCCCCATTGTTACCATGATTGGGTAGTTTGACAACCAAGCAAGTTGAAAATTCCTTGTCATTTCCCACTTGTGCCCCATTTTTTATTTGATTCTTCTTTTCTTGCTACAAACATCATCATCCTCATCCAAGTCAATTATCTCATTCTAGCTAATTGGGCCTAGGGAATCCCTTGGAACATATTATACAGTATTTCCATCCTAATTTGATACATTTTGATATAAATCAATGACAATCTCAACTTGACCTTCCAGTGGTGGTGAGGTATTGTGAATTCTACCAAGATTTCGTGGAAGATTTTATGATGTAGCTACATCTTGATCCGATGGATCATAAGCTTTGGAAATTCCAAAGTAAGATTGTATGGTATGCCTAATTTTTTGGCATTTTGATTTCCTCCCAGTCTCTTCACCACCTTGAGGAGCGACAAGAGTCTCTTCACCACCTTGAGGAGTGGCAATGGTCTAAGGAGCAGTAGGAGCATTAGCATCCTGAGGAGTAGTAGGAGTCTAAGGAGTGGCAAGAGTCTCTTCACCACCCTAAGGAGTGATAGGAGCCTTACCCTTGCTGCTTGAGTCACTCGACATATTGATCTCACTTCAAATAAAAACTATAAAAAAATGTATTTTTTTAAGGATAGAGAATAATAATATAGATCCCATGATTCCCTACTCAATATCATCTTTAAGACTGAAGCAAGAATGGAAAAGAGATAAAGAAAATTTATTATTATAACTACTAACACTATGAGGAAATGATCACTCACCTTTAAGTCTACATTTTCAACTTTCCCTTACTTCTAAATCAAGAAGTAGAATGTTACAACCAAACAAAATGCGTAAGAATAAATGAAACTTTTGATTGTATTTATATCAATCCATGATTCCATATTTGGTGAATTCTACAGGATTTTTAAATGGTATATTAAAAATTTGGTGAATCCTACATGCTTATACAATGATATGTTGTAATTCTCAAGGTAAAACATGTCCTCAAATGTAATTATTTTTTAATGTTATTGGTGAAATAGGTCCTCATAAGCAACTATTTGTAAATTTTAATTAGCGAAATGGGTCTTCACAAGAAACTATTTGTAAATTTTAATTGGTGAAATGGGTCCTAATACAATGTTGTTTTAATAGTATTAGCGAATATGTAGGTGTTTTATTAAATTCTTTTGGGATTCTAGGAAAAAAATTTAGTCGGTCCAATTGAAATGCATAGTTTGACAATGGCGAATTTGTTGCTTAAATATGCCTCATAAAAAAAATCATTGGTGAATGGACATGCATTGGACCTATAGTTCATAAAATCCGAGCGATTTGGACATCCTATTGGGTGTGAGAAATCTTCCAATTTTGACTTGGTTGATTCCTAGAATTTTCCAATTGGTGAAGATTCACCACTAAATTTTTCCCTACCGTGAATGTATATGTTGATCATATTAAGAAATTGAAATGCAATTTTTACTCAGTGTAAGACTTGTTATAAATTTTTAAGGTGTCGTCCATTACATTCATCCTATCTAAATAAAAAAATCTTTTTAAGACATTCATACTATTTTGTAAAATTCTAGGTTGGAAAACATTGGTTTTGGGAAATCATTGAATTTTCTCATAGAAAAATATAAAGTTCACAAAGTGAAGGAACCCTTCAAAAAAATCTCAATGAAAATATCCATCAATTAAGGAGGATTTACCCCCAACGTGCATACTGCTATTATTTTAAATTTATATACTACTTGTTTAGTTGAAAAATGGATGCTTTATGGTTTAAGGCATAGAAGATATCTTTTCTCCAACTAACATTCAAGGATCCCATAGAGATCACAAACCAAGAGTGGAATAAAGGTAAGAGATCTACTAAGGGACTATCCTAGGGTATGAATTTAGAGTACAAGAGGGGTTCACCACCAAGTTTAGAATTGGAAAGCACAATGAAATACAAGATGAAATGTAAAACCCTAATGTAATGCAAACTTGAACTTAAATGAATTGAAAATGTATATAAATAGAATAATAGGCTATGAAATGAAATGTGTGCACTTGGGAATTAGAAGATGACTATAAGGAGCTCTAAAATGCTGGAAATTCTAACTTTTTTGACCTTGTGGGACTCATTTGCCATTCTGGGTGAATCAGTCCCAGTTTTGGATTTTGCACAAGAGCAAGTTTTAGACAAAAAGTTATTTGAATCTGCAAAGATCTCTGAAAAACACCTATAGTGGGACTCATTTTCCACTTGTGGCGAATGAGTCCAAATTTGGATTTTCTAGAACTTGAAGGTTTGAATCTACTCTTCTTAGTTTGCTCAATCTACTTCTCCAAGTTTTTGGATACAAAATTCTAATTTTGGGGCTGTAGATGGGGTAAGTGCACCAAGATGGTTCCCAAAAAAGGGGCTTAAGTGGCCACTTTTTTTCTGAAATCAGGAAATACTGACCTTGGACGTGAAATTGAGGATAGCTACACTCAAAATTTTTTGATGGAACAAAAACAAGGACCGCAGTGCTCCGAGTCTACTTTCTAAACTACTAATTTATTTTGAAAATGGTTGAGATTAAGGGGTTCAAAAGAGGGACACATACAAATTGTTGTTGTTTCTGTCAGAAAAACATAACATAGCAACTCTTGTGTGACCTAGCACGGTGGACTTTTTTTTAGTATTTTAAAATCGCCCAATCAGGTTAGATAACGCGATGCAGTAAGGACCTGATATTTTCCCATACAATTTTAAATGAATATTTGATTTTTATTAATTTTCTAAGTGGGAACTTCCTAAAGCAGAATTTTGGCCGCGTTCCCTCAAATTTTTGAAAACTAAAAGATTTTTCTAAAATTTTATTTTAAATCAGAATGGAGTCTAGTTTCTAAAAAATATAATTTATTTCCCTAAATTTGATGAACGGTTAATTTATAGCCGTGTATCATCAAACACCGCCAGAAGAAAAACGGACATACAATCAAAAAAATTATGGATGAAAAGTTTAACATTGTTAGAAAGTGAAAAATTACATTGTTCGAAAGCTAATAAAGAACCTAACATTACCCATGTATTCGATTTTCTTGATATTGAACCAGATGCAATCTTGATGGTGAGCACGAACCCGATTATGTGAAAATTTGTTGAATTTGGAAAAAAACACGTCTCTGGTCTTTGGGAATG
>VDFB02171371.1:0-44578 GCA_007258455.2 Sequoia sempervirens | reverse complement strand
TTCTCTCAAATGGAAGAGTATGGCCAAAGTCCTTAGCGAGACTAGCTGCAATACTAGGTGTTGGTGTTTGATTGAGATCTAGTGATGGAGTTGTTGGAATAGTGGATGAAGTTAAGCCTTGTGTTAATGATTGTGCAACAAAAGATGGGGAATTAGGAACTATATTTTCTAATGCTTGATGCTCCATGATTTCTTCCCTAATAAGTCCAAATGGATTGTTCGTGATGTCTTCTATCTCATATAGACCTGATGGTGACGAAGGTTGTTGTGATGAGGTAACATGACTTCTCAGATCAAATTATAGAGGATTTATATCACATGAGGTAAATGCAACTTTGATTTTCTCCATGATTTCCTTATGTTGTGATTTTTAATGTTTGAACTCTCTTGTTGACTCAAATCTAGGTAAAAGGGACACTCTAAGTCTTTTTGGAGTAATGGTGATAGTGGGAGATGAAAAGATGAGTGATATGAGGAGTGATCTTTGCAAATGTTTTGGGACAACACTTTTGACTAAAGTTTGATGTTTTGATGTTTGAATAAAGGATGTTGATGAACTTGTAAATATTTAGAGTAGACTCATGACCTTCAAGAAATACTAGTTCAAAGATGATAACTAACATAACCAAATGCATGGAAAAGGATTCATTTCATATACAAAGTAACTAAGTTAGGGGTTGGTTTGATAGATGTCTAAGTCAAAAAGTGTTGATATATTCAAAAAAATTGCAAAGTTTGGTGAAGTGAAGGATGAAATTTGATGAGGGGTGGATGAAATGTTTTACCCAATGTTGACCTAGAGTGAACCTTTGTTTCATAAGACCACGGTAGTGAGAAACATGTTAGACCTCTAAAGTTTTCAAATCTTAAAGACCTAATGATTTAGATAAGTTCAAGATCATGAAAAAGACCAGAAGACCCAAAGAATGCATAAAGTCTAGGGTTGTTCCCTAGAAGCACGCTGGAGGTAATTCTGTATACCAACCTATTTTATTTTTATTGAAGTGAAGAGATTTGGATGTTTTGACCAAGATTCCTAAGTTTAAAGTGATGACCCAGACCTTCTCTTGGGGATTTTGATTTTGTGTGAGATCATTTAGAGAAGTTAATATTATGAAAAAGAGGATATTTATTGCCATGCAGGTGGTGGTAATATGGGTCTTCCAGCCACAATATTATCTTGTTCTTCTTCTTTGTCTATTACATATGTTGTGTTTCTCCACTAGGTTGGTGTTTCTTTTGTTTCAAAATTGAAGCTTCTCAAACTACTAATTATATTGGTTTGTTCTCCTTCAATTAGTTCAAAGTTTGGTTCAATGATACGAAAAGGTCTGGGTTGTTCAATGAGAGCGACTGTCTCCAAATGGTCATGTGGGGTTTAATTTGTCAATTCTGGGTTTAAGTGAGTTTTTTTTACCATAAACACTCTTGTCTTGATTAAGTTCAAACTAAATTTCTATGTCAAAAACATCATAAATTTCATAAGGTCCATTTTGTGAAAAGGATGAAATTCAAGCCATAGTTTCCTATGTTAACTTTTGGAAGTATGGATTGAGATATAAACCAAAATACTTATAATTCTCTAAGAATAAATTCTTAGGATAAGCATTAATATCAAGGTTTTCTCAAAGGGTAATTCACTTAGGGACCAAAGGGTTTGAAATTTTGAGGGAGATTAAGATGTTTCATAGTAATGTTTTAGAACCAAGCAAATTATTAAACTAACTCACAAGCATTTACCTACCCATGTTTCAGAAGATACCACTTGTTGAATCCCCCACTGGGATTCTCTAAACACCTGAGACAATGTGAATAACTAGAGATTTAGTGACACTAGCTCTCCATGACACACATCTTCAAGACTAATTAAATATAAAATCCTTAATATTTGTACATCTAAAGGATTTTTCCAACAATGAATAGTAAAATGTGGGCAGGCTTTTGAATGATTTTTTCCCCGCACTCAACACACATACAAAGGTTTTGTTTGTGTTGGTTCTTAGTAAGGGACTTTCGCATTAAGGTGGCTATACAACAAAATTAGTCAAGATTATTTCAATCAAGAGGTTCTCCCGGCCCCTTCCTAAGAAAGGCGATTTTATAACATGGACACTAAGGGTGGTACTTGTCGATATGACACATCCATACCTGTTGCTTATGACTTTCATCACAAACACATTTTTTATATAGCGGTTTGAAAGAGCTTGGCTTTAGCTTGTTTCCACTTGGGTCGTTCCCACCATTTGAAGTGTGGTGGTAGGCCCTTTAAAGATATACAAAAGTAAGGAAGTACTTTTTTTGTTCAATCTCCCAGATCGCATGAAGCAAGGAGAGAACACACACAACACCTTTTCCTTACACTAGCATGGGGTTCATTTTAATCCAAATTGAAATATGTGGGTGATTATACAAAATTTCAAAGGAATATTTTTGGTTCCCAAGATCGCCGAGTGGCGTGAGAGAAGAGCATACACATTCAATGATGAAAATGTAAATCATGAGACATAGCAAACACTTGTTAATTTTAACCCTCAAAGCAAAGGTAATTTTATTTTAATCACCAAATGAAGTGTTGTATTTGTTCAATTTTAAACCCAAAGTAGCATAATGGAGTGAGGGTTCATTTTAATCCCACTTGAGTGTTCATTTTAAAATCCAATTAAGAGCTAGTGTGATCCTAAAGCATAAAATGAAAATCATGATAAATGGGTTATAATTGCCCCAAAAGTGTCGAAACACTTGTTACAATTATACGATTTAAATATAAGAATGCTTCTTCACTTCAACTTTTATCGTCCAACCTGTAAAACCCAGTTAGTCTAAAACCCAGAACAAAAAGTTAGAGACATGTTAGTGATCAGATGAAGTAAAAAAAATTAAAACACATGCTAAAAATCACACTATTTTTTCTTACCAAAGAAAAGCATCACTATTCACGATAATGTCACCATAAATAAAATGAGCATCGCTCTAGTGAAATATAGCATCACTCTGCAGAAAGGAAGTGACGACGATAGGTCACTATTTAGCGAAATTGCTATTTGCAAATATTAGACACCTCTAAAAAGTATTAGCATTGTCATTTGTTTTAATCAGCACCTGCGTATTAATTATGTGTCACTGTATCAAATGGAAATAGCATCGCTATATGGTGATGCCTTACAAAAGTGGCGTTGAAATCCCCTAGAGCGTCGTTATATCTTCAAAAAACTAGAAAATGAACTTTGAGAGAAAAATTTGTTAAATATTTTTGGCTATGCCCTCCTTCTAGCACCAAAATATGTCTGACGGATTAGTATGGGCTGACTACACTTGATCCATGAGGATATGAAGTGTATTCGTGCCACTAAACCTCAATCCAATAGAGATCATTCAAACAAACACTAAACTAGGAATTCATTAAAATTAACATGTTAAACTATGAAAGCTTCAAAACACCTACTCTAATCCATTGAAACTTATCCTATTGGGGGAGTGGTGTCGCATTGATGTGGAACAACGGCCCTTTCCCAATCCTAGGGATAAATGAGCTTGTTTCAATCAGTTTTATTAAAGAAAATTGATGAAACCATTATGAGAAGTGTGGTGAAACATGATTTAAATGCTAAACTAACATGATGCAAGATATTTTAAAATGATTTATGCTAAGATGATCAAGATATGTGAGTGAAAATCTAATCTAAATGTATTTTAAGCTAAAAATATTGAAACCCTTATTAATAAACAAGCTACATGAATTCATCTATGTTACCATGGAAGCCATTAATGGAAGCTAAGCTAATTAATGCAAGTAATTAAGCTAAAATGATACTAAATAAATGATAAATATGAGTGTGAGTGTGAGTGATTTCAACAACATGAGCTTGCTATGATAAGGTGGATTCATTTGTCTCCAAATAGTGATCTATTTATAGGAGAGCAAATGAGAAATGGAGGGTTGAGATTAAAAAGGTTAATCAACGGTCAAGGATGGAAGAATTTGGAGGCATGGATCATGTATCTTCATCAACAGATGATAATCAATGATGAGATTTAATCAAGGTTCCACCTTTGTCCAAACAAACACACTTTTAACTTGCACAAGAAGTCATAAGTTAACTTGCACAAGAAGTCCTGTGAGTTTGTTACAGATAAGGAATATTCCCCTTTTTCAAATGAGTGGGGAGAGAGAATATTCTTTAGAATATTATCATGGATGAGGGAAAATAGATGTTTAGAAAATTAAAACAAAGTTTTAATATGCAAAAAAGGAAGGAATATTCCTTTTGGAGGAATGTGCAAAGGAGGAATATTCCCTTGTGAGTGGGGGGAATTAGATTTATTAGTAATTGATAATTAAAACAATTTTAATTATGCAATTAGGGGAATTAAATGATTTTCATTAAATAAAGTGATTTAATGAAAAGGGGGAAAGGTGGAATGATATTTAATTAAATAACATAGGGTTATTAAATTAAATAAGGAGACTTATGGATTTAAATTAAATAGTTTGATGTATTTAATTTAACAGGATGAAGTGTTAGCATGAAAGGGGTGAATTAACTCGATTAGATTAATTAGGTTAATAGATGCAAATGATGCAATTAATTAAATAGCTAGGAAAATTTAATTAATTAAGAGAAAAGAGGATGGATTTTGGGAGGAAATGATGTTAGTATTCCTGGTTTGAGTGCATGATATCATTCAAGACATTTCTAAGTGTCTACACAAATTAAGCAAAGATGATGAATCACCTAAGGCTGATAAGACATAAATATATAGATCTATGATTGGTGGATTGCTATATCATCTAACTACTACTAGATAGATATCATGCATGCAATTTGTCCGTGGCTGACTATGAAGAGATTGCAGTAAAGAGATATTCATTTTGCAAGGCACCCGCATTATGGCTTATGGTATCCTAAGGATTGATTTGCAGGCTAAGTTTCATACGTATTATGCATTAACATGTTGATGAAAGGAAAAGTAAGTGGTGCGTGCACCTTTCTGGATGTATATTGGTGTCATGTATAAGTAAGAAGCAAGATTCAATTTCTTTATCCACCAGAGAGGTTGGGTATTGTAACAACATCTGTTGTGTACATAAGTATTGTGATGAACCGAGATTGAAGGATATCAGAGTAGTATATAGATGAGCCTATATCTATATTTTGTGATAATACAAGAGCAATTAACATTTCAAAGAATCCAGTGGTGCATTTAAGGACAAAGAATATACCAATTAGGTATCACTTTTTGAGAGAGAATGTTATGGAGAATGAGGTGAAGCTTGAATATGTACCTTATATAAAGGATTAGAGTGCTAACATATTTACTAAGGCTCTTCCTAAAGATACTTTTAAGTATCTTTGGGAAAGATGGGGTTATTGCCTCCTTTTGAAATAGGATGCATATGGAGATGCATTAGGCTAGTGAACCATGGATTCATCTCTAGAATGATGCTGGTGGCCACCTCCCTCAGAGTAGGTAGTGTCATGTGTTGCTGGCCAGAGGATTGTTGATTTGGTCAAGGGTGTACTCCTAAGGGGGAGTATTTAGAGAAAGTATCTTGGTTCGGTGTCAAAGGGGGAGAACAATGAAAAATATTTTATCCTTTTCCATTGATGTCAAAGGGGGAGAAAAAATCATGTAAAAAATTTTATCTACATAGAGGGAGAGAAAGTAAAAATTTTCATGAGAAAATGTGTTCAGAGTTGTTGTGTTGTCTTTGATGGTTTTTCACATCATGTGTTGCCATCAATGACAAAGGGGGATATTGTTACAAGTATGAAGGTGTTGTCATTGATGCGCACTTGCGTGTTGAGGAAGGCGTTGCTGTGGCTATTAAAGCTGACAGATATTAAGAAAAGAGTGAAAAGAGAAAAGAAGGGTGGTAGTTGAGATAAGGAAGTTTGTGAGTTCATGGGTTTTCATCTTTTTGTTGAAGTGAGTTGGAATGAAGTAATGTGCTGAGATGATTTTCTTCGTACTTTTGTTTCCAAGTGCTTTGAGAAAATTTCATTGATAAACAAAGAAAACAGTGTTTTGCAAGTGTTCAGAACATGCTTTGAGTTATGCTATGTGTTTCTTCTATGTTGATTCTATTCCTGTGTGGATCTGATATGTTTTTTAAGGTTTTCAATAGTTGTTATATCCATAATTTGGGTTTCTAGATCACTATGGTGAGGGATATTCACCAGCGTGGAATCCGCTTTTTAGTGGTGCCTTATGGTCCAGAGAAATGTATTGCTTCCACAAGCCTCAATCTTGGTCAGTTGTACAGACCAGGAAGTTTCAATTTTTATGTATCTTCTAATCTAAGGTTTCACTGACTGGTAGTACAACAAAATGGTGCTCAGAGTATATACAGGTTAACTGATGTTCTGTACAGTATTTTAAGGATGCGAGTTTGGATGTAAAGCCTTGTTGATCTCATATTCATGTAGATTGTTCTAGATCGTAATTAATAATTTTTGTTTAAATCAGATTGAATTACATGTATGCATACTTAAGTGTTTTATGATGTTGCTGCATTAATGAATTGCACTACATGTGAAGTTTATGAAAGAATGTTGAGGTGTGTTAGGATTTACTTGGGTCATAATTAAGGATTTATATGGGTTTCCTTCATTCCTATCCATCGCAGGAATGTTAGGTGCCGACCTGATTTGAATTTGTGAGTGTAACAGATAGTTGCCAACCTTGGAGAAGGCTTTCAAGGTTGAGGTTCATATAAATAAGATTAATATTGTTGTGAGATGCAAGAGAGAGGAAAGATAGATGTGAGATCAATTATAGAAGTATAGATGCAAATTTATAGAGAAAGAAATTCAAAGTGTTGTATTCTAAGTGTAGTGAGTCACAGCCTACAATCTTCAACTATGATGCGGAAAGTGTCGTGAAAGCAGAATGTGTGATTCCCTTGTTGCATTGAGGTTGTTCTCATGTACATTTCCTGCTAGACATCTCTTTGTTCTTTCCGTGGTATTGAGCCCCAGTCAGTGGAGACATTTTATGTTGCATCCTATTCCGCAAAGTGAGCCCTATTCCATTTTGCAATTACTTATATTTTGAGCTAATCCTCACCGTGGTTTTTCCCTCATTGGGTTTTCCACGTAAATTTGGTGTTCTCTTGTGTATGGTGTTGCTATTTCAGTTTTTGTTATCTACATTTCATGATTAATCACTTTAATAGAATAATGGTTTAATGAGTGCTTATGGATCTAATTACTATTGAGGTTTTTGATGTTTTAATTTGCTACAACTAATTCACCTCCCTCTCATTTGTCTTGTTCACCAACCTACTAGACAAACTACAACAATTTTGCAATTATTGGAAAAAATAGAATAAAATATCATAAATTAGAACCATAAACAAAGATGATAGAAAATGGAAAATATGACCAATTATGATCATAGTAAGTATCAACCACAAAAATCAACTAATTTCATGGTGGACTTAGGAGCCAATATAAACATGCTCCCAAAATGGGCATGGGAGAAAATAGGAAAACCACAACTAGAACAAACACCCTACAATATTAGCATAGCAGATGGAACAAGAATGAAAACACTGGGAACATGGAAACAAGTAGAAGTCAATGTGAAAGGAGTTAAAAAAATAGTATATTTTTAAGTAGTTTCCATCAAAGAGACCTTTGATTCATTCAATGCAATACTAGGACTAAGGTGGTTTGTAAACACCAATGGAATTATAGACTCCAAAAAAGAAGAGAATTATTTGCTAATGAAAAAATGTAGTTCATATCCCCTTAGGAAAAAATCTAAATGAATCATATATAGAATAAGAAAACCTATAATAATATAGAGAACTTGAAAATAAAAACCTATACACAATCTCATGGTTACCACCTATTGAGTGGGAAAAGCAATCCTAGATCCAATTAGGTTAGCTAGGATTATCTTCTTTTCACTTGACTCAATATTAAACATAAATCAACTAGGGTTTGATGAGTGACTTGTTGCCACAAGGGAGAGCTAACCTCCTAGGGTTTATGTTGTATTGAGTTGTGGGGATGATAAATTTGATATGTGATTTGACAAGCCTATTTGACATATAACCCTAGATCCAAAATTTTAATTTATCTCACATACAAAAATAGAAATCTACAAAACAACTTTAGATCTGAGACCGAGACACAGAGAGGGACCTATGATATAAATTTGAGCTTGAGTTAGTTATTCTAGGGCTTGATGTTCCCTAGATTGGACTACTAATTTTTTGGATCTAAAATTTTTGAGATGTGGATTAAGTCTAGCACTCTATTTTTTGATATTATCACCTGCTAAAACCTCCAGATCTGACTTGCACACATGAAAATAGGGGAAAAGGTTGTGTTGTAGAGGGATTGCCTAAGTCAAACCATGTGTTGGTATTTGTACCTCTGCATGCAAGATTGATGATGATCAAGAGGGCATGCCCTAGGTTGGGTAGTGTCCAAATCAATAATAATTGGCTGAAATGATAATGATACCTTGATGCGAAAAACCTTGAAGAAGAGATGTCACACACAAGTTGATAGATGGATGACTTTATTTCTTGATAGAACTTCAAAAGGTTAGCTCATAAAATATAATGGATTGATGCAACTAGCATGTAGAGGATAACTCAATACATATTCATGATTTGGCATGATTGATCATAATAGCTCCTTGCACATAAATTTCTCCATTCTTCTTGATGTCTTGCAAATTAAACTTGATTTATGAAAGTTTTGTAATAATACTACTAATTCTTCCCTTGATTGATTTTAGGATCATCAATTTGCTCAAAAAAGTTATAAAGTGTGCTTCTAGGATTTCAAATGATAAAATGACTAGTATTTAGGTGCAATTATTCTAATTTCCCAAAAGTCAAATACCAATGATCAACAAATGAAATTGGAAATTCAAATAATAAAATACTGGCATTGGCATATTCAAATTTGGAGCTAAAAGTGTTGGTCTAGGGTGTGGGGCACCCTAGAATAGACCCATCCTTTTCAGGGCCAAAAGTGTCGGGGGAAAAATATTATATGCATTATTTCATTTCTCATGTTTGATTTTCTAAAATATTTACAAAATAGGTAATTAATTGCATAATTAATTCCAAGCACATAAGGGGGAGCTAAACCTAATTTGAAATTGTTAAGGGTGACAATTTTTTATGCTACATTTAGCCCCCACTTTAGTGAGAGTATGAACTTATGCTCAGACTCACACTAAAGTAAGAATATATCAAGAGGGGTTCAATAATCTAAATATTGAAGAGATAGGATGGCATTGAATATAGGGGATGCACTAACCCCTAGGATTCAAGATCATATGGCAAGACAACATGAGGACAAAGGAATACACATGTATGAGATGTAAGGCAACATGACAAACATGGAGCATACATAATGAAGACACAACAGGAAACATAACATAATACAACCATAACATGAAGTAACAAAGTTCAAAGAAAACATACAATAATCATAAGACATATAATAATCACAAAAAATAAACATAAGGTTAGTGCTACAAGGATTCATGTCTATAAGGCAAAGAGACCTCAGTCTAAAATTTGTCTCAAATACCAAATGTTATCCATTGAATGTGTTGTTTAAACAAAATGGTGCTCTCATAAGGATGTAAGATCAATCATGAAACACATGGCTCCATTAGCAAGCAAGGTGTGTTATAATTAGCAAGCTCCATTATGCCAAATCCTTGGACTATTTTTCCAATCACACTTTAGGGAGCGAATAAAAGTTTAATGTCATAGGGGAAAAATCAATGCTCAACGTTATAGGGGAAAAATTGATAACCATGCCTCAAGGGGCATTATAAATAACACCACCACCAAATGGGTATTTCAATAAGTCAAATCTCACAAGATGTCTATGGAATGGATAGGGGTAATATGCCACCCCTCTCAAAACTAGTTATCCTATCCCCCAAAGTATAAAGGAAAATATAACCATGTGAGTGACTATCATGTTGCTACCATGGAAAATATGGTTGCACATAAGATTGTACCACCTTGAATGGTAATGAGCAAACACATGAAGCTAAAAATGCCACATAGTGATGAGAAACACCATAAAAAGGGATCGCTATGATTTAGAGTGATGTTTGTCAACACATGGAAGAGAACTACAATCATTAAGTTTTATTTTATTACTCAAGTCTTGAAATTCATTGGTGAAATGAGCATGCACTCAATGACATGAAAAAAGAGTTATTGCTATAAAATCTTATATTTTGGAGGAGAAAGATTAATCAAGTGGGCTTTGAGAATCCTCAAAAAAATATGCTCTTTCTTTGATAAAGTTATAGGAGACAAGTTTTTATCTTGTGATGAAAAGCTTGATCGATTACCACATGGTGTTCTAAATATTGTAGATGATGGCAGATGAGATGAAGATGGAGAAGAAGGTTGGAAACCTAAACCCCTTTTTTAAAGGTATGGTATAGACTTCACATGATCCTTATCTCCTTGTTCCATGTTTTTATTATATCCATTTTTATGAAGTATTTTATATCCAAGCCCATAAAATTATTCTAACTTAGATGTAGAGGTCTTGCCTACATGCTTATGAGAAGAATTGATTATTTCACAAGAATGCAAATACTTTCTAAGTTTTTTAAATTTAGGTATCGCCAACACACGAGGAACAAAATTTAAAGATCCCCCATCACCATTGAGGGGTGATTTTTTTCAATTTGTTGATGTAGAAGAAGATTGAGTGAATGAAACACAAGACTCCTTAGGTTGAGATTATGAGATTTTGTACTCTCCCACAAAGTAGGGTGTAAAATAGAATGAACCCCAATCATCACCAGGGCATGCATTTGATGATAAAGCATTATTGTGATGATTATTTGTACTAGATACTATAATATTTGAGTCTTCAAGCTCTGATGGTGATATTTTATACTCCCCATTGAAACAAGGTGTAAAATGTAATGACCCCGAATCATTACCCAAGAGTGTACCCATAGTATGTTGGAATAATAAGGAGATGTCATTGATAAACTTGTTGGCAACATGAGCATGTGGAATTGGCACAAGGCATAGAGTTATGCATTGTAGTGTTGTCATTGATGTCAACATTATATTCTGGTTTAAAGAACCTTGTGCAAACCAGTTTGGATGGCTTGAATATGTTTGAAGATGATTGTGAAAGACAATTTTGCAAGAATGTTTGATTCAGTGAAGGCAATAGTTGTGGAAATTGACTAAGTGTCAATTTAGGTGATTTTGTGTACAAGGGGATCTGGTATTTGGGTCCGCATTGGTCCACTGATGAAGTTTTTATTTTGTGCTTCTAACATAATTTTTTTGGTTGATAGAAGTTCCTAATTCCAAAGTTTCATCTTGTTGTGGTTTTTGGTTTTGGAGTTATGAGAAACAAAAGTCCGATTTGGCAATTTCAAACGTTCTCCAGTTTAGTACATATACTTTGGCGAGTTTGCACTTCTCTATGGATTGGTTTTTGGCTTTGTTATTTTTTGGAGATGTTGAAAGATGTTAGATGAGTACATATTCCAGTTGGCATGGATTTTGGAGGTCCGCATGTCCAGTTATGGGTGTATAGTTGGAAAATTTTATAATTAGGTCATTATCAATGCCGACCTAATGAGTTGTGTGTTGTGAAGGTTGAGTATGTTATGATCTATTATGTGGGTGTTATTTTAGGGTTGTGCCAACCTATTTTAAATTGTTATAAGGTTTGAATCTTGGAATGAAGCGTGTGTGTAAGGATCTTGAGCCGACAAGCTACATTTTGAATATTACATCTAATTAGGTCGACCTAATTGATGTTATAGGTGAAGCGGATATATAAGTTAGATATTTTTTGATATTTTGAGGATGAAGATATGTAGTATGAGTTTTTGGATGCCAAGTTTGTGAATATAGTGTGAATGCAGAGTAGAGAAGAGTGTTGATTCAAATCAGTATGAAGAGTTTTGAGTATGTATTATGAGCTTCATTGGAATTGTATTCATGCATATGATAGATGCAATTGTAACAATTTAAATCTGTTTGTGAGCCATAATATCTTCTATTACTTTTATTTCTTAATGGGCAATGAGTCCACTTGGATAGTGAGTCCACCTATAGCGAGTAATTTTGTAATATACTATAACTAGTTATAATATATTATGAGCTAATCCTCACCATGGTTTTCCCATTTTGGGTTTTCCATGTAAAAATCTTGGTGTTCATGTGTTATGTGATGTTTGTTTTTGTTTTCATGCTTTCTCTCATTGTTACAATTGAATATGCTATGAGTTTTGGATGCTTAAATGTTTAAGTGGTTTAAAAGAATACTAATTCACTCCCCCCTCTCAATATTATGGGTGTTTAACAATTGGTATCAAAGCTTAGTTCCTTGGAAGGATCTTAACCACTTGGGGAAGATCTTGGAGGTTGAACACATAGCTATTAGAAGATTACCTACTCCTCTAGAAGAGAATCCTATTCTTGGATCTACAGAAGAAGATTGCATATTTGATATAAATGGAGAACTCAAAGTTTCTCTTAAAGATCTGAAATTGAGAGAAAAAATCAAGAAATTTAGAGAAAGGCATAAAGAGGTTAGTGAACAGTTGAAGAAAGCAAATGAAACAATCACCGAATTGAAGTTGCAAGTTGAGGAAAGAAAAATAGTTGAAGAATGATTGAATGCAATGGTGAAAAGAAAATCTAAAGAATGCACAAAGCTTGAACAAGAAGGGGTGAATATGAGATCATATATGGAAAAGCAAGAAGTCATGAAGAAAAATTCAAGATGAGTTCCACAAAGCTTGATGAAATGATTGAAAATAAAAAAGGCTCCAAAGATAAAGAAGGATTAGGGTTTGAGATAGGAGAAAGCTCAAAGACAACAAGCCAACCTAAGAAGAAGATTGAAGAAAAGAAGAACAATGGAAAGAAGATCCATAATCAAAGGAATGAAGCTAGAAGACCATTAGTCAGATAACCAAATGAACAAAAGTACCCATCTTTTAATGGTTTTTGTTATTCCTACAATAGATTTGGACATAAGGTTATGGAATGTAGAAGCAGAATGAATTAGAACAATTTATTTCTCAGGATTCTAACTTACAATAATCTTTCCAAGTCATTTTTGTCCCAATTCTTGGTAACTTTATTTTCTCATAACCTTTAAACACTCCAAAGTTGCTTGGTTTCATTTTTCCCAACTTAATCAGAACTCCAATTTTGACCTTTCCTATTCTGGTTGGTGGAATCATGTCAGCTTTCAACTTCTCCTTTTAAAACTTGTTTCCCTTTGTTGACCAATCTAGTCTTTAACATTATTCTAAAAATTCCAAATTTCACTCTTGATTTTGATTATCATTGAAAGATGTTAACCTTGTACTACATCAAATTTTTTATGGGTTATCCAACCTCTTGGATACCTTTCTAGTTGATTTTGATTCACAAAATTTCAACTTCCTATAGAACCTGGTTGCATAATCTTCCGCAATCCAAAGGTATATTCTAATAAGTTTTCAGTTTAGGAGTTTCCAACTCCAGTGATGATTCTTCCTAGTCCCAAACTTAAACAAGTTTTTAGGAATCTTTACTTCCCTTTTTTTGTTTCCCTTGTGTTCTTTTCCTCTCGCCATTTTGGCATAAGAAATTTTTAACCTTTAACTTCCAATAAGGTTTATGCATTACTAACGTAATGAGCTCATAGGTTCCAGAGCTGAACCTAGTAGCTCTGATACTACGTGTAACAAGCCCATTGTTCTACAGAGTAATTTCCCTAAGTTTTAACCTCAAGTAAATAGATCATGCATTTTAGCCAAAATGAGCAATAATTTTTTTCTTTTCAAAACTATGAATATAGCATGCACATTTGAAATAATTATTCTTTCCAAACTTTCCATTACATTATACCAAAGTATTACAACTTTCCAAAGTATTGATTACATAGTACATGATAACATGATATCATTTCTCTTTTACAATCTTTTCATCATAATGGATACAAATACACTAACATGGCTTTGCAAAGCTTACTAGAAATAGATACAAATAGTCCTAGAAATCTCCATCCAAATCTTGGTTGCCTACTAATGAGGAGAAGCATCACTCAAGTGCTTTTTCGCCAACCTTGGACTAATTGCAGTCCCCCGCACAACTATCAAACTAATCGATGGCCCTACCCTTCAATGAAGAGATTGGTTTGGTAACCTCATAATAAAATTTGACCTTTTCTAAGCTTGGTGTTGTGTCCTACATACCTAGATTTATCACACAGTGGCTACAACCTACATATATGACTTTCTTAGACTAGTATTTAAACCTGGATCATAATGACTGATAGTGTAAATAGTGGCAACTTACACTACTTTGGCCAAAGTATTTCATTCCCTCATAACAACTGGACGTCATATATTTCACCCACCTTCCTAGATTGATTTATATTGACCATTCCTAATCTATGCATAGGTTATCCCCTTCATTAGATTATCCTAACCCAATAACCTATTACCTCTATGTTTAACTAACACATCTATGAAGTAACTCAAAGTACTCTTATCAATTTAACCATACAGAATATCATAACGTCACATCATTAAATGACTCTAGTACCAAAGGTACAATCCCAACTGCAAAAGTCTCAATTCAAGGGTTTATCTCAACATTAAACGACCCCCTTCAAAAGTATAAACTTATCAATAAATGATCTTAATTCAAAAGTATAACCTTCAACAATAAATGAATTCAATAAAAGTATAATCTCATCAATAATGGACTCACTCAAAACTATGGTGTCAACAATAAATCAACTCCAACTGAAAGTATATTCACTATCAAATGATCAATTAGATCATATAGGTTAATCCTGACTTGTTTTCTTCTATTAATAATCACATAGATAATCCCTACAAAATAGGTTATTCCTAACCTAGGGTTTCAATCAAAGTCAGTAACATTCAAGTGATCATGAACCAAAAATACGACTTCTCTTTCAAAATACCTCAAATATTCTCATGTTTACTATAGTTGTATATTACCTAGAGGACATAATTCAACTTGCAAGGAGTTGGTGCATCTACACCCATAGTCCTTTCACAATATGGTTTTGGGTTACCGAAACATGTGTCCTCTTTTAGAATTTTGTGAACAGAATAGACTCTATTTCAAAAGAAGAAAATATCATAATCATTAAATACAACTCTCAACCCTATAGTTGAATATTGATATAACCTTCTGGTTTATACCCTATCCCTAGGGAAAGGTTCTCTTCCTACTTTTAGAAGAAATAAGTAATCCATCAAGTAAAGTTTATCCATCAAGGTTTGCATAACCTTGCTACCTAACAATGACAACATTTCTATCATGCCATCTTTCCCCTTGTATTACCAACCTTATTGTCCATGAAGGTCTACCTAGTATTAAAGCACATTAAAGTAACACATAATAGTATATGCATATAACCCTCTAGACTTATAAAACATCTTTCATGCTTTTACAAAGAAGACGATAACCAATTCATGATAGAATAACTAACTTAATTTTCAAACGATACAAACATAGTCATACAATCTTTACAAAAACCTAAAATGCACAAAAGAGTAGAATTCAACATGCCTAATTGTGCAAAGCTCTAATTGACCAAAATGGAATCCTAACTCAGTCTTCTCCTTAAATCAGATTGCATCTTAGCAACTAACACTTCTTCCTCCCAAAATGTTCTTCACTAATCCCTCACAAAACCTCTCACAAATCTTCTCACAAGTTCTATCACAACTCAGAATAAACTATCAACTCATAAATAAGAAACAAGTATGCAAGAACACATCCCTATTGCGGTTGAGAACACCTTTATTTATACACTAAGATCAACAACTAAAGGCTAGAAACATGGCATTAAGAATGACACTTCTCAGCTCAAGAGGTTCGACTCAACTATCATAAGAAAAGGTGGCAACTAAATTCGTTGCATAGAAAACACATGTATGCATCCAAAGTGAATGAGTTGATGCTAAAATAGATAGCAAGAATGATGATCAGAAATGCAAGGCAATTGCCTCCTATAGGTCAACTTACTTGGCATAGCTATGTGCTTGACTAATCCTGTATTTTTCAAAATGCTTCTCATTTTGGAAATTCATATTGGGAAATAGATTTCTATTCAATTCATGACTTTAACAGTTAGCACCACATTTTATCATTCACGTCATATTAAATGGGTTGATTTTTATAGCTTGACTTGGTCGAAACTCTTTCTATGCATGATCACTTACTATTTTTTGTTTTTACAAATTCTTTGGCAGCTTACTTACATGTGGGTTGTTTTTCCTTGATACTATGCATTATTCTTAGGCATTTGTTTAAGCTTCCACTTTCTCCATTACTTTGTGCATGGCTTGTTATGCTGAGAGGCATTCTACAATGACACCATACAACCTGTGTCAATAAAAAATCTTCAAATTTAATTTGACGTCCTCACTCATAGTAAGGGTGGTAATGAAACATCAAAGGTCAGGTGCTCGATGGTAGTGGTTTTGTTGTAACTCATTACTCTCACTCTTTTTAAATTGAGATGCATGCAATATATAATTAAGTTTTCATTGCACATATCCCACATTGTAACGGTTGCTAACCACTCCATTACTTTTTTTAATAACCATTTCAAGAATGAACAGATTTTATATCTTTGTTTTTCTCTCATTTGCACGATAACAAAGTCTACGATACTAATTAATTTCTAATGGAATTCCACAATAGTAGCAGAGACAGGGGAATAAAATCTTTTCCCCCTCTTCCATACCTTGCCAAAGCTAGATACTTTTATATAAGAAGCATATATGAGTGTGTGGGGAGGGCCAATTATAGTCGAGCCAGAGAGAATGGTTGTGGCATCAAGGGGGGAAATGTCTTTGCGCAGACTGGCACCAAAAATAACTAGGCTAAGGGCCACTACATTGAGGGCACCAAGCACATTGATGCAGTCCTAGATGTTGTGTGCTAAGAGGTTGAGAACTGTGACTACCTCCAAAGTACATTACAACACCATTTTAGGTAGCTAAGGGGTGACGTGGTAGGGTGTAGCTCAATTTTTTGAGTTTTAGCAGCAATTTCAGGACATTCTAAGGCAATTGGACAGAAATCCTCGGCGGAGCCCCTTGTTGACACAAGCGAATACCTCCTGAGAACCATTTGTAGTGGGTTTTGGAAGAATCTGGGCGAAACGGGAAGAGACACCAGGACTACACAACATTTGATCTGATTGTAACAAGTTAAAGGCTATTCTAGTAGGGTTGACTAGGGCATAAAGGAGCACCAACATCTACAGCAGTGGTCATTGCACATTTGTAGGTTTAAAAGGGACATCAGGAAGGGAAATCCACCATACAACATTACTAAGAATGGTTAGAGATAACACCTTTGAATTCATTCTTCTAACTTATCTTTTTTTTTATCAAGTCTTCAATGTAAAAATCATTGGGCCATTAGGTATCATCTATTTCGGGAACATGTGAACTTTAGCTAGTTGAAGCATACCAATAAATGAGGCTCAAGCTATTGAAACTAAAGTTAAATGCACAAGGAACCCAAAACAGATTCTCTAAGCAAGTCAAATTTCTTCTCAAGGGAAATGGTAAAGCTGACGTTATGTTGCAAGAACTCTATTCAAATCTTCTCTCTCAACATGTAGCAATAGAGAACATTACAACTTAAGGGGAGGAAACTATTCCACGAACATTTGATACTTTGATCACTATGCAAAATAATGGTGGTTCTTCCTGCCACAAGGTGGCTTCAACACTAGATTCAAGATTATCCCAAGCACAAGCAGCATATCATAAAGACGTAAGTCATAATATTCTAGAGTACATGACTCCAACAATGTTAATACTAAATTATTTTCCAGTACATGTAGAAGATGGTAAAGTAAAGAAGACAAATTGTTAGTGTTTATTGTAATTTTTCTGACACCTTTTCATCTCTCTTTACATTTAACGTAATATAGTTATTCATCAAAGGGCGTGACAAAAGAAGATCCTCCAGGTTGATAAATATAATTTAGACTATTTTACAAAACTTTGCATAGTACAATCTTGCAGCTACAACTTTAGCATGGTATCATGTGGCCTCTTTATTCTCTTTGTATTCAATCAGATATACTCACAGTGAGCCACCAGCCAAAGATTAAAGGATAACTCTTGAGAGTCTCAAGAAACATACTATTCAGAAAGAAAATGAAGTTGAGCAAGCCACAAAATTCTACAAGCTATTATTCACAATAATAATTCATCAGTTGTTGCAACTGGGCATACAAAAAGACAGAAAATAAGTAATTAACATTGTTAAATCATAAAATTGTGAAGTAAATTACTGAGATGAGAAAGTGCAGAAACTTGCAATTGACCAAAGTCCGGATAATCCAAATTCCACAAAGCAGATAGGCTATTACCTTATTAGATTGCTTCTTGGGCCTTCGACTTCTTCTCAAAAATAATTTCCATATCTTATGCAGGAAGTTAAAAATATTCACGCTTCTTCTACCTCTGCCTCTTCCTCTTCTATTCCCCCTCCTCTCTCTCCTAAATCTCAAATCCATTAAATTTGTTGTTTCCAAACAATACCCATAATGCAAATGTGCAGTCTCAGCCCTGTTGTCTTGGTTAAGTTGTGAACCAAAGTGGTGGGACAATGGAATGACTTTTATGACATTAATGGCATTGTCTGATGGTGCCGCCACAAAGCATTTATGAAGAGCACCACAAGCGTTACATTTTGAGTACACTATCTAAGTGGGAGTACTTCCAAGTAAAATATTTTCCAAGATTTGCGCAGATCCTTTTTCTATACATTTCCATTAATACGTTAACATATGTTTGAAAAAGAAATAAACTTTTTTATTGTATGAAAAAGAAATAATTTTTTTATAATACAATAAATGAATATATTTGTAAAATAAAATAAATTTGTGTTTTGATTCACAAATTTCTATCCAATGGGTAGCTCTCATTATATTAAAATGAAATAAAACTACCATGCATATATTAAATATTAATATATATAAAATACACTGAGAGTTATCATTATCGACGCACCTATTGCACTGAGAAAAAATGATGAAAATAGGCACCTCAAGAAGGATAACTCTCGGTGTATTTTATATATATTAATATTTAATATGTGTATGCTAGTATAGTTTCAAATTCATTAACTTGGTTAAAGGTAAACAATTTTGGCTTATACGTTGTCCATTAATATCAAATAAAACGTATTATGATAAGGTATGTGCTATCCTTTGTGTGAATTCAGTGCCCTATATAGTGTGCTAAGTTTTATTTAGAAGGAACTTTTAACATGTAAATAACACTATATATAATCGGTGTCATAAAGGATATAATACTATCAAGGAAATAATGTGTTATGAAAGAATATCATGAGCTTTACATAATAATATATTATATATATATAACAACTTACAAGATCAAGGTATGCATCATTTGATATTCGAATACATATACCCATGCTTACATATTCCACAAATAATAATGCATGAGTGTATATATTTACACATATATATTTATATATATTAATATACAAGTATGGATGTTTCCAATATGTTGCTACATATGTGTATGTTAATTTATTATGTCGAGAGGTGTTCTATAGTGACACCAAACAACCTGTGTCATTAAAAACTCTCCAAATTTAATTTGACGTCCTCGCTGGCAATAAATGTGGTAATGAGACGTCAAAGGTCGGGTGCTCAACGGTAGTGGTTTCGTTGTAACTCATTACTCTCACTCTTTTTAAATTGAAATGCATGCAATCTATAATTATGTTTTCATTGCATGTATCCCACGTTGTAATGACTGCTAACCATTCCATTACTTTTTCTGATAACCATTTCAAGAATGAACATATTTTATATTTTTTTTTTCTCTCATTTGCACGATAACAAAGTCTTACATATTGATCAATTTCTAATGGAATTCCACAACAATAGCAGCGCTAGGGGAATAAAATCTTTTCCCCCTCTTCCATACCTTGCCAAAGCTAGATACTTTTATATAAGAAGCATATATGAGTGTGTGGGGAGGTCCAATTATAGTCGAGCCAAAGAGAATGGTTGTGGCATCAAGGGGGGCAATAAATTTGAGCATTCTAGTGCCAAAAATAACTAGGCTAAGGCCCATTACACTAAGGGTTCCAAGCACACTGATGCAATCCTAGATGTCGTGTGCAAAGAGGTCGAGAACTGTGACTGCCTGCAAAGTAAATTCCAACACCATTTTAGGTAGCTGAGGGGCAAACCTGGTATGGCGCAGCTCAATTTTTTGAGTTTTAGCGGCAATTTAAGGACATTTTGAGGCAAATTAGGCAGAAATACTTGGTAGAGCCCCTTGTTCACACAAGCGACTACCTCCTAAGCATCATTTGTAGTGGGTTTTGGACCAATTTGGGAGAAATGGGAAGAGACACCAGGACTGCACAACATCTGATCTGATTGTAACAAGTTAGCAGCTATTCTGGTAGGGGCAACTAGGGCATAAACGATTGCCAACATCTAGAACAACAGTCACTACACATTTGTAGGTTTAAAAGGAGCATCGGGAAGGGCAATCTACTATACGAAATTACTAAGAATGGTTAAAGATAACACCTTTGAATTCATTCTTCTAACTTACCTTGTTTTTTTATCTAGTCTTCAACGCAAAAATCATTGGGCCATTAGGTATCACCTATTTTGGGAACATATGAACTTTGGCTAGTTGAAGCATACCAATAAATGAGGCTCGGGCTATTGAAAGAAGGTCAAATGCACAAGGAACCCAAAACAGATTCTCTAAGCAGGTCAAATTTCTTCTCAACAAAAATGGTAAAGTTGACCTTATGTTGCAAGAACTCTATTCAAATCTTCTCTCTCAACATGTAGCAATAGAGAACATTACAACTTAAGGGGAGGCAACTATTCCATGAACATTTGATACTTTCATTGCTATGAAAAACAATGGTGGTTCTTTCTGCTGCATGGTGGCTTCAACACTAGCTTCAAGATCATCCCAAGCACAAGAAGCATACCATAAAGACATAAGTCTCAATATTCTAGATTACATGACTCCAACAATGTTAATACTAAATTATTTTCCAGTACATGTAGAAGATAGTAAAATAAAGAAGACAAGCTAGAAGACAAAATGTTAGTGTTTATTGCAATTTCTATGACACCTTTTCATATATCTTTAAATATAATGTAATATAGTTATTCATCAAAGGGCGTGATAGAAGAACAAACTCCAGGTTGATAAATATAATTCAGACTATTTTACAAAACTTTGCATAGTACAATCTTGCAGCTACAACTTTAGCATGGTATCATATGGCCTCTTTATTCTCTTTGTATTTGAGCAGATAAAACTCATGGTGAGCCACTAGCCAAAGATTAAAGGACAACACTTGAGAGTCTCAAGAAACATACTATTCAAAAAGAAAATGAAGTTGAACAAGCCACAAAATTCCACAAACTATTATTCACAATAATAATTCATCAGTTGTTGCAACTGGGCATACAAAAAGACAAAGAAAATAAGCAATTAACATTGTTAAATCATAAAATTGTGAAGTAAATTACTGAGACGAGAAAGTGAAAAAACTTAGCACTGACCAAAGTTTAGATAATCCAAATTCCCCAAAGAAGATAGGCCATACCTTATTAGATTGATTCTTGGGCCTTCCATTTCTTCTCAAGAATAATTTCCATATCTTATGCGGGAAGTTAAAAATATTCACGCTTCTTCTACCTCTGCCTCTTCCTCTTTCGTTCCCCCTCCTCTATCTCCTAACTCTCAAATCCATTCAAATTTGTTGTTTCCAAACAATACCCACAATACAAATGTGCAGTCTCAGCCCTATTGTCTTGGTTAAGCTATGAACCAAAGTGGCGGGAAATTGGAATGACTTTCAAGACATTAATGGCGTTGTCCGATGACGTTGCCACAAAGCATTTATGAAGAGTATTGCAGGCATTGTGTTTTGAGTACACTATCTAAGCGGGAGTAGTACTTCCATGTAAAATGTTTTCCAGGATTTGCGTAGATCATTTTTATATATGTTTCGATTAATACGTTAACATATGTTTGAAAAAGAAATAAAAATTTTTATTGTATGAAAAATAAATAATTTTTTTATAATACAATCAAGGAATATATTTATAAAAGAAAATAAATTTGTGTTTTGATTCACAAATTTCTATCTAATGGGTAGCTCTCATTATATTAAAATGAAATAAAACTAGCATACACATTAAATATTAATATATATAAAATACGCTGAGAGTTATCATTATCGAGGTTCCTATTGCACTGAGAAAAAATGATGAAAATAGCCTCCTCAAGAAGGATAAATCTCAACATATTTTATATATATTAATATTTAATATATGTATGCTAGTATAGTTTCAAATTCATTAACTTGGTTAAAGGTAAAAAAATTTGGCTCATGTGTTGTCCATTAATATTAACTACAACGCATTATGATAAGGTATGTGCTATCCTTTGTGTGAATTCAATGCCTTATATAGTGACATGCTAAGTTTTATTTAGAAGGAACTTTCAATATGTAAATAACACTATATATAACCAACACCATAAAGGATATAATGCTATAAGGGAAATAATGTGTTATGAAAGAATATCATGAGCTTTACATAATAATATATATTATATATATACCAACTTACAAGCTCAAGGTATGCATCTTTCGATATTCAAATGCATATACCCATGCTTACATGTTCTGCAAATAATAATGTATGAGTGTATATATTTACACATATATATTTATAAATATTAATATACATGTATGGATGTTTCTAATACGTTGATACATATGCATATGTTAATTTATTACAATGAGAGGCATTCTACAGTGACACCAAACAACCTGTGTCAATAAAAACTCTTCAAATTTAATTTCATGTCCTCGCTAGCAATAAGGGTGGTAATGAATCGTCAAAGGTCAGGTGCTTGATGGTAGTGGTTTCGCTGTAACTCATTACTCTCACTCTTTTAAAATTGAAATGCATGCAATCTGTAATTAATTTTTCATTGCATGTACCCCATGTTGTAGCAGTTGCTAACCATTCCATTAAATTTTATGATAACCGTTTCAAGAATGAACATATTTTATATCTTTGTTTTTCTCTCATTTGCACTGTAACAAAGTCTTTGATAATGATTAATTTTTTATGGAATGTCACAACAGTAGCAGAGCCAAGGGAATAAAATATTTTCCCCCTCTTCCATACCTTTCCAAATTTAGATACTTTTATCTAAGAAGCATATATGAGTGTGTGGGGAGGGCCAATTATAGTCGAGCCAGAGAGAATGGTTGCGGCATCAAGGGGGGAAATGTCTTTGGGTAGTCTAGGGCCAAAAATAACTAGGTTAAGGACCATTACACCGAGGGCGTCAAGCACATTGATGCAGTCCTGGATGTCGTGTGCAAAGAGATCGAGAACTACAACTGCCTGCAAAGTACATTCCAGCACCATTTTAGGTAGTTGAGGGGTGAACTTGGTAGGGCGTAGCTAGTTTTTCTGAATTTTAGCGGTAGTTTCAAGACATTCTAAGGAAAATTAAGGTGAAATCCTTGGTGGAGCCCCTTGTTGACACAAGTGACTACCTCTTGAGCATTATTTGTAGTGGGTTCAGGACCAATATGGGTGAAATGGGAAGAGACACCAAGATTGCACATCTAATCTGATTGTAACAAGTTGGAGGCTATTTTTCTAGGGGCGACTACAGCATAAAGGAGCACCAACATCTACAGCAGTGGTCATTGCACATTTGTAGGTTTAAAAGGGGCATCAAGAAGAGCAATCCATCATACAACATTACTAATAATGGTTGGAGATAACACCTTTGAATTCATTCTTCTAACTTATCTTGTTTTTGATCTAGTCTTTAACTATCATAAGAAAAGGTGGCAACTAAATTTGTTGCACAAAAAACACATGTATGTAGCCAAAGTGAATGAGTCGATGCTAAAATAGACAGCAAGAATGATGATCAGAAATGCAAGGCAATTACCTCCTATAGGTCAACTTCCTTGGCATAGCTACATGCTTGACTAATCCTGTATTTTTCAAAATGCTTCTCATTTTGGAAATTCATATTGAGAAATAGACTTCTATTTGATTCATGCCTTTATTAGTTAGTGTCAAATTATATCATTCATGCCATATTATATGGGTCGATGTTTACTGTTTGACTTGGTTGACACTCTTTATATGCATGATCACTTACTATTTTTTTGTTTTGACAAAGTCTCTGGTAGCTTACTTACATGTGGGATGTTTTTCCTTGATACTATGCACTATTCTTAGGAATTTGTTTAAGTTTCCACTTTCTCCATTATTTTGTGCATGGCTTGTTACGCTGAGAGGCATTATACAGTGACACCAAACAACCCGTGTCAATAAAAACTCTTCAAATTGAATTTGACGTCCTCGCTAATAGTAAGGGTGGTAATGAAACATCAAAGGTCAGGTGTTTGATGGTAGTGGTTTCATTGTAACTCATTACTCTCACCCTTTTTAAATTGAAATGCATGCAATCTGTAATTAAGTTTTCATTGCATGTATCCCACATTGTAATGGTTGCTAACCATTCCATTACTTTTTTTATAATCGTTTCAAGAATGAAAAAAATTTACATCTTTGTTTTTCTCTCGTGATAACAGAGTCTTCAATATTGATTAATTTATGATGGAATGCCACAATAGTAGTAGATCCAAGGGAATAAAATATTTTCTCCCTCTTCCATACCTTTCCAAAGCCATATACTTTTATATAAGAAGCATATCTGAGTGTGTGGGGAGGGCCAATTATAGTCGAGCCAGAGCGAATGGTTGTGGCATCAAGGGGGCAATGTCTTTGTGCAATCTAGCGCTAGAAATAACTAGGCTAAGGGCCATTACACCAAGGGCACCAAGAACATTGATGCAGTCCTGGATGTCGTGTGCAAAGAGGTCAAGAACTATGACTGCCTGCAATGTACATTCCAGCACCATTTTAGGTAGCTGAGGGGCGAACCTGGTAGGGCGCATCTCAATTTTCTGAGTCTTAGCAATAGTTTAAGGACATTCTGAGGAAAATTGGGCAGAAATCCTTGGTGGATCCCCTTGTTGACACAAGTGACTACCTCTTGAGCATCATTTGTAGTGGGTTTTGGACCAATTTGGGCGAAATGGGAAGAGACACTAGGACTGCACAACATATGATCTGATTGTAACAAGTTAGCGGCTATTCTAGTAGGGCTAACTAAGGCATAAAGGATCGCCAACATCTACAGCAGTGGTCATTGCACATTTGTAGGTTTAAAAGGGGCATCTAGAAGGGCAATCCACTATACGACATTACTAAGAATGGTTGGAGATAACACCTTTGAATTCATTCTTCTAACTTACCTTTTTTTTATCTAGTCTTCAACGCAAAAATCATTGGGCCATTAGGTATCACCTATTTTGTTAACATATGAACTTTGGGAAGTTGAAGCATATCAATAAATGAGGCTCAAGCTATTGAAACTAAGGTCAAATGCACAAGGAACCCAAAAAAAATTCTCTAAGTAGGTCAAATTCCTTCTCAAGGGAAATGGTAAAGCTGACCTTATGTTGCAAGAACTCTATTCAAATATTCTCTCTCAACATGTAGCAATAGAGAACATTACAACTTAAGGAGAAGCAACTATTCCACAAACATTTGATACTTTGATCACTATGGAAAGCAATGGTGGTTCTTTATGCCGCATGGTGATTTCAACACTAGCTTCAAGATCATCCCAAGCACAAGAAACATACCATAAAGACGTAAGTCTCAATATTCTAGAGTACATGACTCCAACAATGTTAATACTAAATTATTTTCCAGTACATGTAGAAGACGGTAAAACATAGAAGACAAACTAGAAGACAAACTGTTAGTGTTTGTTGTAATTTCTAGGAAACCTTTTCATCTCTCTTTACATTTAACGTAATATAGTTATTCATCATTGAAGGGAATGATAGAAGAATAGCCTCCAGGTTGATAAATATAATTCATACTATTTTACAAAACTTTGCAAAGTACAATCTTGTAGCTACAACTTTAGCATGGTATCATGTGGCCTCTTTATTCTCTTTGTAGTTGATCAAATAAAACTCGTGGTGAGCCACCAGCCAAAGATTTAAGGACAACTCTTGAGAGTCTCAAGAAACATACTATTCAGAAATAAAATGAAGTTGAACAAGCCACAAAATTCCACAAGCTATTATTCACAATAATAATTCATCAATGGTTGCAACTAGGCATACAAAAATACATAGACAATAAGCAATTAACATTGTTAAATCATAAAATTGTGAAGTAAATTATTGAGATGAGAAAGTGTTGAAACTTTCAATTGACCAAAGTCTAGATAATCCAAATTCCACAAAGCAGATAGGCCATTACCTTATTAGATTGCTTCTTGGGCCTCCACTTCTTCTCAAAAATAATTTTCATATCTTATGCGGGAATTTAAAAATATTCACGCTTCTTCTACCTCTGCCTCTTCCTCTTGTGTTCCCCTTCCTCTCTCTCCTAGCTCTCAAATCCATTCAAATTTGTTGTTTCCAAACAATACCCACAATGCAAATGTGCAATCTCAACCCTGTTGTCTCGGTTAAGTTGTGAACCTAAGTGGTGGGAAACTAGAATGGCTTTCAAGACATTAATGGCGTTGTATGACGGTGCCGCCACAAAGCATTTATGAAGAGTACTACAAGCGTTGCATTTTGAGTACACTATCTAAGTGGGAGTAGTACTTCCAAGTAAAATATTTTCCAAGATTTGCACAGATCCTTTTTATATATGTTTCCATTAATACGTTAACATATGTTTCAAAAAGAAATAAACTTTTTTATTGTATGAAACGGAAATATTTTTTTTATAATACAATAAATGAATATATTTGTAAAAGAAAATAAATTTGTGTTTTGATTCACAAATTTCTATCTAATGGGTAGCTCTCATTATATTAAAATGAAATAAAACTAGCATACATATATTAAATATTAATATATAAAAAATACACCAAGTGTTATCATTATCGAGGCACCTATTGTACTAAGAAAAAATGATGAAAATAGGCACCTCAAGAAGGATAACTCTCGGTGTATTTTATATATATTAATATTTATTATATGTAAGCTAGTATACATATATACGTATATTGTATATATATCATTACCTTTGTAGTTAAACACATATGTTTGTAATCACCTCAACTAACATACATTCACAAAATGTATATACTTTGTCGATCAACATATAAATATGAACACACACATATACACTCATTTCAATTGATTGATATTTATATACAAAAAATGCATCTACTTCATCAATTAAAAACACATAAGGAAGAACTTACCCAAGACAAAAAGACTCAACACTTTTACCCCTAAGCAAGAACATTCACGAACACAAACAAGACTAAAGATAACTTACTATTTCCCAACTATTATCTTGACTTGACCAAACTAGAAGTGTGTGTGTGTGTGAAAGCTCGGTTTAGATCTTTTATCAAAGGTTACCAGACCAAGTTCCTCTCCCTGAGTGATACTTTCCCTCTCTTCAGGAGGCTTGATACTTTACCTGTATCCAACTTAGTGCAACACCAAGGTAGTTAGATGTTCACAATACAATCATTTGCATCGACAAAGCATTAGAATATTCACATTGCAATACATATCTTTTCATCGCATTTCATCAACATAAAACATATCCATTCCTTTGAAATCAATAACATATTATTGCATATTTCAGTATTTTATCCTCTTTACTAAGTATATTAAAGTCACATATTGCATATATCAACATTTTCAAGTTCTTGAAGGTAAAAGTAACTCGGTGACTATGAAACGGGGTGTAACAAAGCTATTAGTTTTTTGAATTCATCTATTGGTGAATGCTACAAATATAGAACAACATCATAGTGCATTGAGGTTTGAACAGGGGTTGAGGGGTTCTCATGGTTTCTAAATTTTTTTGTGCTTGTAATGCTCAAAGCGGAAATTGGGGTGGAGAATGTATGTTTTGTCATGCTTTTTGCACCATGAATTTCGAAAGATTTTGTAATAGGCAGGGTAGTTTGGATAAATTGAGCCAATATAGTAGAATCAAAGCAATATACTAGAACTTTTTTATATTACAAAAAAAAAAAACTATTTTGTGAAGAAAAAAATATTAAATATAATCATATATTATTTCTCTTATAATTAGATTTCATCTTATTTAAGTGTAAAAGAAAATATTATATATTAATTCTAGAAAGATCTACTAAAAATATCTACCTTTCCTTCATTATAATTGTACAAAGTAGAGATTTTCTCAAAAGTGCTTGATAGTTTGAAGAAGCTTGGAGTCTACAAAATGAAGCATATAAAAATCAATAAACATCTTTATCTTAAAAAGAAATGATTAGGTTATGAAACTTATAATAGTAATTGTTGTTAGATTTGTTTCATGTAAATAATGGTTTTATTGTTTCATGTTATTCTATATTAATTTTTAATATAAATTTTTATTATTAAAAATATTTATTTTAAATTATTTGTTATTTTGATGTAAAAAATCTATATTCAATAAATATTATTTTTAATATACAAGTTATTATTATGAGGTTAGTTATCTTTCTATCAAGTTCTAAAATGTTCCTTGGAGAGGGTTACAAGGAAACTTCTAAATTACAAGGATTGGAGGAAGAGAAAACCTCACTTCAATTTCTTCAATTGTTCCAACTGAGCCTTCAAAAGGAGATTTAGATGCTCAGCTACAAACTTTTGGAAGGAATCAAATTTCTTGTAGATGATACCTTCTCTGAATAACTCCAAACTTGGACATAGATCTTTGTTCTTCCACAACTCATTTCACTTGAAGACTTCACCACAATAAAGATATAATTAATTAAAAATATATGTTAATACAATTTTATTTATGGAATTAGAAATACAAAGTTTTAATATAATAAAATTAGATAATTTTGTATTAGATAAAAGGGGGAAATAAGGGTCCCTACCCTTACAAAGCTAGAAGGTAAAAGTTTACTTCAAAAACAACAAAAACAAAAATAAAATATTTAATAGCCTAATCTAAAAGCTACAATATAGCACACACAACCTTTAATGAGTAGAGGAGCCAACCAAATCCTTAAATCCATAAACTACATCTTTCTTCAAAGATCCTGTGTAATTTAATATTAAGATGAAGGGTGGCAATTGAGCCTAGCTTGGCTACTCTTATTAACTTGCTCCCAAGTATATCCCCATCCCTCATAATCTCTCCCTCCTACTCCACCTTATTTCTCCCTTTCTCTCAATCTTCCTTCCTACCTCTCTCCTGCCCTCCCCCCCTTCACCTCCCCTTTTTCTTTCTCTTCCTCTGGTCTTCTTCTCTCCCCCCTCCTTACCTACCCTCTCCCCCACCTTTCTCTTAGAACCCTCTTTCTTGCTTCCTTTTGTCCTTCTTTCTCTCCTTATCCTCTCTAATTTGGAGGTTATTTTTTCGCTTTTTTTTTCTTGTATTCTTTGGTCTTGGTTTCTCTAGTTATCCCCTTTTATTAATTGTTTCTCTTACTTTTAGCTCCCTATATAATTGGCCTAGCTTTTCATTTGTTTTTTTATTCTATTAGTTTCAGCTACTCCTTTATTTTTCATTTATCTTTTTCCGTTTGTGATTACATTTGTGAGTGCCATACTTATAATAATTTATTTATTATTTAATTTACTTGTAATTTCTTCCTATCTACCTAATTGATATTTATGTATTCAATATTTTTGTATTTATGGTATAATTTGACATTTTTGGTATCTATGTATTTAATATTTACTTTACTTGTGTCATGAATATACAAACCGTATTTAAATTAATATAATATTTATTTTATGTTAACATTAATATGTTTTTGGTTAGTGCTTTGTTGAAACACTTTAGTAGTTTTTTTTAATTATAAATCTACATAATTTTGCAATATCCTCACTGAACCTAATAGTCTTATTTCCAATTTTTATATATTATAACTAATAAATAACCTCCAACATAACCAATTCTACATTATAATTTTTTTTTAAAATTACTCTTATGTATACATGTGTTTTTAGATTGCATTCACTATACACTCTTTTCTTTTATAATCTTAACCTTTTTCATATAATTATGACTACTTATTAATATATAATTATTTAGTTTTCTATAATTGTTTATATAATCCTAGAAACCATTTTATATGTCAATGGTTCTATTACCATTTTAATTTTATAATTCTTCTCACCTCATTTGTATAGTTATAAGAATTATTTAGTTACGTATAAATTGGTTCATTTTCTATCCTTAGTTTAAGTGTGAATAATCATTTAGATGTATTACATAAACTAGTTGTGCATTTTCTTTTTATCTTATAGGCTCTCGATTCCCTCCTATATTTTTTTGGTTGCCTAGCTCTTAGCTTACTTTTTAATCTTTATTTTTATTAACTATAGATTATTTATATTAGAACTTTTGTGTAATATTTTTAATTCAGACTTTTATAATTTTCAAATTATTTTTATATATAATCTTGAATACCCCCTTAAACTATGTTTAAATTAATCATAGTTTTAAGATATAGTATTATTCTCCTTTATAATTTCAAACTTCTCTTAATATTAATCATTATAATATATATTGAATCTATATAATGGTTGATTCTATATAATTGTTAATCATTATTTGAAACAATTAACCTTTTTTAATTCATTAATCTTGTTATAACTTATAATAAATTACTAATCTTATAACTATAACATATTTTTCAATTTTGTATTTTATTTTATGTTTTCATCATATTTCATAGTTTATATTCACTTATTATTTTTAAATTTTTAAATATTAAATTTTAAATATTATTAATTAAAAATATGCTTATTTTTGTAATTAATATCTTTTTTTTATTAAATTGTTTTTTTCTCCACCTCCTCTTACTCTTGCCTCGTTTTTTTATCTCCTCCCTACCTACCCTCTTCCCTCCTTTTCCTCTTCTTAATGGTTCAAACATCCATACAAAATAACATACATAATTGAATGCAAAAACGTCAACTATTATAAAGAAGAAACTTTTATTTTCAAATACACCATATAATTTTTTTAATAATAATATTTATTATGTTCTTAAATTTCCATTTTAGATGTTTATTTTGTTTTAATTAATTATTTTTAAAAATAATATTAAACAAATTAAATAGATATTGATAAATGATTACTTTTGCTTTAATTAAATGTTAAACATAATTATCTATTATTTATTTTATTTAAAAGTTTTTTTGTTTTTTGTTTTTTGTTTTTTGATAAGTTTTGACAAGACCGACTAACAATATATATCTACCCTTCATTTTTATAATGATATATATAGATAGAAAATTTTCCAATGTAAGTAAAAATTAGAATCTCATTTTATCTATAAATTTAGGTTTCTATAAAATCAGAATCTCATTTTATCTATAAATTTAGGTTTCTATAAAATCAGACTTTCATAAGGGTTCAAGCCTGGAATGGTGCAGCAGTTCCATGAAGGCTTAGAATTATTTAGCTGTTAGAGAATTGCTTATAAATTTAAATTTATTTTGTCTGTGGAAGCTGATCCTAATTCTGTTTCTCAAAATGTTGGAGACAGCAACTGGAGTTTTTCTTTACACGATTTCTGCAAGATACGTGAGATTTCTGTCGGTTCAGAACGTTTTAAACATATTTGCTACGGTGTGGTCTGATATATGGAAGATTCCCAGCTTGCTTGACGATGAAGCAATTGCAATGGCAATAGCAGAATCATTTGAGTGCATAAGCGTATCTGAAATTTGTCTGTTACCTAATACAACTTGCATAGAACTTTCAACACCTCTTGCAAAGCAATTTGAGTCCAATCTTTGCAGAAATTTAGAACTGTTGACAATTGAATCACCAGTATCAATTCAGGGCTCGAATATGTCTGCAACATCTGGAGGTCAGTCTACGGACAAAATTGCAGAATCATTGCCAGTTGCATCATCAGAAGTTGTTGCGTTTCAGTGGTCCACTGTGTCTGAAAGTTTTGAAAGTAACCCACCACCTGATATTAGATATAAACAATCACCAGCATCTATTGATCAGCTTTCGGAGATTGGGCTTAGCACAAATGCAAAAGATCAACATTTACATTCCAAACTAAGCATATATACAGAAGATCAGCATGCACAGTCTGAGCTTAACATAAATACAGAAGATCAGCATTCTCAGTCCGAACTTAGCATAAACACAGAGCAATTGCCAATTGTATCATCAAAAGCAGTAGTATCTGAGTGCTTCAAGGTTTGTGACACTCCTGAAAGTAACCCCTCTCCTGATTATACTTGCAACAAACCTACAATGGCTCCCTTTCAGCATTCACAGTTCAAGCTTAGTGTAAATGCAGAAGATCAGCACTCACAATCCGAACCTAGCATAAATGCAGAGCAGTTGCCAATTGCGTCATCAAAAACAGGGGCTTCTGAATACTTAAATGTTTATGGCACTCCTGAAAGAAACCCCTCATCGAATTCTGCTTTTAACAAATCCACAGCACCTCTTTATCAGCATTCAGAGATTGAGCTTAGTATAAATGCAGAGGATCAATATTTAGAGTCTGGGCTTAGTATAAATGCAGAAGATCAATATTCACAGTCCAGGCTCAGTATAAATACAGAAAATCAACATTCACAGTCTGAGTTTAGCATAAATGAAGAGCAGTTGACAATTGCATCATCAAAAGCAGTGGCATCTGAGTGCATAAGTGTTTATAGCACTCCTGAAATTATATCCCCACTTGATACTACTTTAAACAAACCCGCGGTTCTTTATCAGCATTCAGAGGTCGAGCTTAGCATAAATGCAGAAGATCCGCATTCACAGTCTGAGCTTGACATAAATGCAGAGCAACTCTCAATTGCATCATCAAAAGCAGTGGCATCGAAGTGCATAAGTGTTTTTGACACTCCTGAAAATAACCCCACACTTGACACTACTTGCATTAACGCCACAATGCCTCTTGATCAGCATTCACAGTCTGAGGTTAGTATAAATGCGGATCAATTACAAATTGCATCATCAAAAGCAGTGACAGATGAGTTCTCAAGTGTTGATGACACTCATGAAAATAACTCACCACTTATTGCTACATGCGAAAAACCCACAATGCCTTTTGATCAGCATTTAGACTTTGAGGTTAGTTTCAATGCAGAATATCAATACTCGGAGTCCAAGCTTAGCGTAAATGGAGATAAACATTCAGAATTGGAGCTTAACATCAATGCAGAGTCATTTCAATTTGCATCATCAAAAGTAGTGGGATCTGAATTCTTAAGTTTGTTTGGAACCCCTGGCCCATCAGAGCCAGAGTATAACAAAAATGAAGAGTCCATTGCAAGGGCATCAGAATTGCGTACATATGAAAGTGTGCCTAAAACTCCAGACAATAAGGAACAGCCTCAAACAATGTACAATAGCGATGATTACTTAACGACAGGAGATTCAGCACTGTCACCATCAGCAAGAGTGTTTGAAACTCTTGACAATATCCCTTCACCTGAAAGTACATATAATATACCATCGGAAACACCTCCTGCATACCACCTAATGTCGCCAATGAGCCAAAATACAGATTCGTTATTGATGACAGAATTGTCTCCTACTCCTTCAGCAAGAGTCTACAGTACCCAGTCTCCTGAACAGACTTGCAATCTACCTTTCACGTCGTCATGTTTATTTGCACGTTGTTTTCAGACTCCTGACAGGAATCAAACACCTGAAACCGCTCGCAGTATATCTTTGATACATCCTGCATATCATTCAGAGTATAGAAGATTCACAGAAACATGTTCATCACCTGAAAGTACTTGCAGTCCGCATTTAAATGCTCTCCAGTTTCAGTCACAGTTCAGCATAAATGCAGAAACCACCTTATTCACTGTAACTTTCAACCAGAACTTTACCTGCTTTGCTTGTGGAACAGATCAAGGCATCAGGGTCTACAAGTGCGATCCTTTTGAAGAGGTTTACAATGGATATTTTGGTCATGGAGGGATCGGCATAGTGGAGATGCATTATGAAAGCAAAATTTTAGTATTTGTTGGAAGTGAAGACAACATCCAATGTCCCCCTGATAAAGTTATTATATGGGACTATGAGTTTCACAGATGTATTTATCAACTTACTACCGATTCCAAAGTTCAAGCAGTAAAAATTACAAGGGATCATATGGTGGTGGTTTTAGAGCAGGAAACATGTGTATACAATTGTGTGGAAATTGAAGCAGAGCTTCTCTATAGAATAAAGACTCAACCTAATACCAAGGGCCTTTCTGCTGTTTCTGATATGTCATCAAGTCCTGTTTTGGCATGCCCTGGTTTACTGAAAGGGCAGGTTCGTATTGAACACTTAGTACCTCGGAAAACAAGATTTGTATCTGCACATGACTCACACATTGCTTGCCTTGCTCTGTCGAAGTATGGTGCTATTCTAGCAACAGCCAGCACAAAAGGGACTTTGCTTCGCATCTTCAACACTTCGGATGGGACCTGTTTGCAAGAGGTATGGCTTTTCTCAACTCTTCACCATCAACTGTTCAATTGATATATATTCATAGTTCAAATTTTGATGGTGCAATGCATTATGTTTACTGTTTTAAAATTATTGACCTTTTAGGTCTAGTTTCATCAGCATTCATGATGAAGAATAGTAAATGAGTTGCAGAACACTGAAACCATGTATAGATAGATATGGCATAGCTTACTCAGTTTTCAGAATAAATTACTCAGTTTTCAGAATAAATTAACTTAGTTATTTACATTGTTCTTCTGAAACCAACCTGTGTAGTTTGATTGGGTTCCTGAATTTTGCCTCTCTTTACTGGACTCATCATCAGGGAAAGGATTAGTCATTAGAGTCAATATAGAGATCAAATATCCAAACCTATTCAAACTAGGGGAGAGGATCCAGTAGTTGAACACCCTAATATCGCGCTTCTTAAAATCTTATGTGGAAATTTCAAATCACTCCAATTTTTTACAGCAGCTTACTTGCCAAGTCCCCTGCTTATAACTTAGGTTTCAGGGCCACATCATCAAATATGATGCCACATCAGGATGCTTTTTGTCAAGGTGTCCAAAGAGGCCTAAAAAAAGTGAGACCGATAGTTGTGCACTAACTGATGTTTTATTGGTGCGCTGATGTGGCATCACATGATTTGTTGCTTTTTAGATCTAAGGAATACATTTCGTTCAGTTATGAGTAGTCATCATCAACACTAACAACTTTAAAGTCAGGACTATTAGTCCAATATTGTTAAAAATACTGAACATTAAATCAACAAATGCTATAACAACTATTGAAACATGTTCAAGTACTAGGTCCTCTACAAATCTTTGGGAATCAATACAGAAGTCAACAAACCACTCTTAAATCAAATATCCTTATTTATATAGGGTTTCAAACCATTATGGGCCCGCATTTCACATTATGGTTCATGAATTTCTATACAAAATATGGTTAGTTATAAACATCACCACATTTATATGCAGAAAGTTATTGTAGAACTGTGTTGAACTAGCACACATACATTTCTGGTTGTATACATTTACTGCAAATAACCATCCATTACAGAAATCTTAAGAGTAGTTGTGTCTGTTGGCAGGTTCGCAGAGGAGCTAAAAGAGCTGAGATTTATAGCATTGGTATATCAGAGAATGTTCAGTTACTTGCAATGTGTAGTGACAAGGGTACTGTCCATATAGTTGGTCTCAATGAAAAAGTGGCAAAACAAGAGCAGGTGGCCAGAAAAGAATCAAACAACATTAAAGGAAATGCTTGGAGACGGTGGAATGTTTGTTCTGGTGAAACTAGTCTTGTTCTTCAGGGAGCGAATAGTAGCTTCCCATTTTCCTTTATGAAAGGTAAGAAGCTAACCTTAGAATATACATGTGTACAATGGTAGAGGTAGCCTTTTGGGGTCACTCCATGATAGACAGCAATTTCAGGGTGTATGGAATCTCACTTGTGAAAACCCAAATAAGATGGTTTTCTATCTATTATTATATTGTGCTATTTTTTATTCATTTTTTCGACTTCAGGCAAATTCACATCCAACAATTCATCACCATGACAAATTCATCTCGTGGAAAATTCACCACCAGCATTAATATCATAATGCTGGCGGTGAATTTTCCACGAGATGAATTTGTCATGGTGATGAATTGTTGGCGATGAATTGTTGGAGGTGAATTTGTTGGCGGTGAATTTTCCTAAAGCCCATTTTTTCGCATGAATTAGTAATTCTACATATGGATTAACAACAATAAAAGTAGAGATATTTCTCATCATTAGTAATTCTACATTTGGGTTGATTGTTAAATAACTCTTTTCAAATCTCTTTTTCAATTCATAGCTCCATTCAAAAGAGTTTATCTAATAAAAACATAATTTGTTAAATTATGCTGCAGGAGTTGTTCCAAAGTATTTTAACTCAGATAGGTCATTCTCTCAATTTCATTTCTCTCCAAATGTGAGGTCTCTTGTCGGATTTGGAAAGCATAACATTATTTTGATTGTTGGCTATGATGGAAGGTAAGACCATCTAACTGGTTACCTTATTTGTTTCTGTCTTTTCATTAAACTAGTTTTCAATTTTACAATACCAGTCACCAGTCTGATATGATGCTGACTTAAACATTGTGTTTTTACTTTTATTGCAGCTTCTACAGATGTGAATTTGATCCTGTCCATGGAGGAGAAATGGTGCAGAAATTGTATAAAAGATTTTTTTGAGCCGGATGAACCTTACATTGAAGTCTAAAAACAAAGGAATATTGATATTTTATCTTACTAAATATATTTTCCTAACTTTTATCTATATGAAGTGGATGACCTGCTTTTAAAA
The DNA here is from genome assembly GCA_007258455.2 of Sequoia sempervirens. Classification (NCBI taxonomy): domain Eukaryota; kingdom Viridiplantae; phylum Streptophyta; class Pinopsida; order Cupressales; family Cupressaceae; genus Sequoia; species Sequoia sempervirens. The sequence continues at coordinate 7,621 of VDFB02171371.1, read as the reverse complement.
TCAATGGTTGAAATGATGAGAAGGATGTAAGCCTATTGAAATATTAAAAATATAATATATAATTAAAGAAAAACTGTATTCTTATCTTTAAATGTATATTGTTCAAAAAATGGTACACAATCAAATTTAAAAAAAATTGAACAATACAATATAGATTGTGGAAATTTGACATCATTAATAGATAATTATATATTTAAGATTTCATAAATATTATATTTATTTTTAAGATTTTAATAATTATTATATTATAATAAAAAATAAATATAATATATAAATCAATAAATTATGAATTGAATTTTTTATTTTTCTATTTTTTAAACTTAGATTTAAAAAAAATTAAAATATAAAAATAATAAATATAATGTATAAATGGTTAATTATATATTTAAACTTCATAAATATTATTTTTATTTTAAGATTTTAATAATTACTATATATTATAATTATAATATAAATCAATAAATTGTGAAATTGATTTTTTTTCTTGTTAATAGGTTTCATTTTGTTTTTAACTTTTTAAGTTTGATGTGTAGTATTGTTTCAATTTTATAATATTTTTTTATTTATTAATATTGAATTTATATATGTTAATATTGGTTGTAGTATATTAATTATATTTTTTACATACATATTTTATTTATATTTCAATTCTAATAAATTAAAAATTAGTTTTATTTTTTATTTAATCATTCATTAACTTAATAATTTTATTATTTATTACTAATTTTTTAAAATTATTATTTTTATTAATATTTGGATTTTGATATATTTTGACTTTGTCTTTAGTTTGTTACATTTATTTTTTTATTTAGATTTTTGAAAAAAAAAAGGGTAAAAATTTATTCATATTAGAGAATCACCAATACAAAGAAATCAGGTTCCACAAGGGTGCCCAAAAAGAAGTAGGAACACCAAAACAACAAACACCCAACCAAGACTCAAAACCACAACAACCAACCAACAGTCAAACTCAACCAGTCATGTCCTCCGAAATGATCTTCTCTAAAACTTGGCAAAAATCAAGGGATAACTACTACCATCCCTCAATCTACTAGTCACCAGCATGCTTAGAGGCCCATTTGGCCAAATAGTTAGCAACCATGTCCCATTCCCTCAGGATGTGAATAAAAGACACCACCTCCAACGTGGAACACAACTGTAGAATATGTCGAACAATCAAAGCTAGCTGCCAATTAACCCCCTCCAAATTCTACCCATTCAACAAATTAATAATGATCTGAGGTTCAAATTCACATATAATCTTACGCCAACCAAGAGCACAAGCACGCTCGACAGCCCAAAAAATCGCCAACCCCTCCTTAAGATTGTTGGTTTGATGTCGTTTATGAATGGAAAATAGGAAAATAATAGAGCTAGAGCTATCTCTCCCAACCCCACCAATCCCAACAGACCCAAGATTACCCCTAGAAGAACCATCAGTGTTGATCTTCAAAAAATCCACCAAAGGAGGAGACCAACTCCCAACCCTCTGAACCTTCTTTCTCACATGCCTACCTCTTCGAACACAAAAGGAGTCGAAGGCCAAACCACACAGGCCCAATCTATTCACAATCTCATCATGCTCCTTTCCAAAGGAAAATCCACTTCACATTTAACATTCATAGTCTCTTGAATCATACAAACAGTTCTTTGTCAAACCTGTTGAATCATCAATTTGTCCCCATGAAAAATCCTACAGTTCCTTTCCAACCAAATTTTCCATGAGATGAAAGTAGGGCCAATGCCCCACACAATCTGGAGGAAAGAAACCTGTGTTGGAGGTCTCCCCAGACTGCACTAAAATTTAACTAGAGACAAGGCATGAACACAGGGATGTCTCCAAATGCCCCACCAAAGATTCCAAATAAGCATAGAAAAAGGACAATGAAAGAACACATGAGAAGAGTCCTCCTCACTGCATCCGCAAAAACATAAATAGATGGACCCTAAAATCCCCATTTTTGAAGATTTTCCCAAGTTAGACATTTATTCCAAGCTAAGTTCCACAAGAAAAAATTACACTTGGGCTTGGAGAACTTATTCCAAACATTTTTCCACCAAGGAACTTCCAACCCGCCATACTTCTGAGTAATTAGCTCCTCATACCCACTAGCCACCGTGAAAACCCCTCTAGGATCTAGACTCCAAGCCAACTTGTCCTTATCCCTTAGCAAGTTGCACTGTCTACTTTCCAGAATATTTCAAAGCTCAACATAGTCCTCCTCCAAGCTAGCCACATGTCACTCACTAGGAGCCTTCTATCTAGACAACTCCACATGCCCATAGAGTTAAGAAGTCTTAAAATCTACCACCTGAGACCAACTAGCCTCAAAGAAGCGTTGAAAAAGATCTTGCAGGTTAGGATACCTGCTCATGATCAAGGAAAACCCATCCCAAGAGTCAAAGCAGAAGAGAGCCTCAAACCCCTATCACAAATCCAAAACAATCCCTCCTTGATCAACTTAGCACCTATTTTAAGTGTTCCCCAAATCACCGAACCTTTCCCCACCAGCGGATACCGAAAAACCTCCTCCATCGGTATCCCACTAAGATATTTGTGAGAAATAATCCTGGCCCAAACATGATCTTGTTCCAAACACCATCTCTAGTAAAGCTTGGCAGACAACGCCAACCCTGACATAGTGGAATGTCACAATCTAAGCCCACCAAACTACTTCACACTACAAACAATATCCCATTTCACAAGGCTCCACTTAGAAGATGACAAATTGCCTAGCTAGAGAGTCCAATTCCTTAATAAAACCAATGGGAGCCACCTAGAGCATACACCTATAAGTGGGAAGAGCCTACACCATCGACTTAAGAAGTTGAACTCAACCAACGAAGGAAAGCCACCTAGAGCATACACCTATAAGTGGGAACTTTGATCTGAAGTTAGTTTTTTCCCATAACCAATCCTAATAAAACAAGGCTTGGTTAGGGATTTCCACAAGCCACATCTACCCATGATCATAAGAAAATAACAAGATCTACTTGCCTCAACTCTTCATGAACACAAACAAAATTTGGAGGAAAATAGAGTTGGATCCATCAGACTCCCTAATTGCCAAAGTCAAAGCATCAAAACTATCACAGATCCTACTAGAGAGGGCATATGTTATGTATCCCCCTCTAAACAAGCGGAAGGGAGGCCTCACATCCACCCCACTTGAAGTGAACCCAAGCTCAATAGTTAAACTAAGAAATTTAGAGCCATGACCTCTCCAATTTAGACCAAATCTTGGAATACCACAACACATCTCCCAATGGAGATCATAGAGAAGGGAGAAGGAAGCTTCTCCACAAACCCTACCTCATCCCATTGACACTATAAGACCTCCATCTACAAAAGGAACACTCCAAACAATGGTCTAAGTAATAATAAGACAAGCATGGCTACTTGTTGACCCTCAAACCATAAATCAAACGAACATTCTTCCTTCTCGTCAAGGTTTCTCCTCCAATCACTAGCTACTTTATTATCCACTAGTCAACCTCACCATCATCATCCTCCTTGTCATCTTTATCATTGTCATCCTCCTCTAGAACCTACAAAGTTTTCCCTCTCAACAAAGATCCAAAACTTCACTTTTTGTTTATCATGCTTTCTTCCTACTCAACATACTTTATACAAAGACTGCAAATAAATTTTTAAATATTTTTTCTTTAATTTTAAAAAATAAAACTGTAAATATTATATATATCAAATAATAAGCAAAACTTTAGATGTCTTAATTACATTTTAGTACATAGTTTTGAAGTAATTATGTAGCTTAATATATATTAAATAAAATTTTAGAAACATATAATAGTATATTTAAATTAAAAACAAAGTAAATATTCATTTATAAAATTATTTTTAAATATTAAATAATATAGTGAGTAATTTTCTTTAAAATATTATCTTTCAAAAAAATAAATTGATAAGTAATATTATTGAAATAGTTTTTGATAAGATAAGCAGCATTTTTAGGGTGTTGTACCCTTTACACGAAGAGCCTACGGGGCCAAAAAGGAACCAAGTTCATAAAAAAACCATAGAAACTAAACTAAAAAACAACGAAAAAGGGACATAGACACTACACACTAACAGCAAAAACCCAACACAACACAGACCCGACCACTAACTATCCCCACTTTCCCATTTCTGGACAAGAGGAGGTTTAAAACATCGTCCCCAATCTAGTTGGGACCTTCACCCACAGTATTCTTGTCCACTTCCTCCTTGATGACATCGGAAAGTGTGACGATGGATCTATGAATCATTTTAATAGTGAAACGAGCCAACCTATTGAATTTTCGTTCAAGTTTAACAACCCGCTTCTACAACATGTCAAAGTCCTCGTCCTTGTCGTTCTTCCACTGGGTCGCCTCTTCCTCACAAGCCCTAGGATCCAAGGAGTGGGTGGAATTCTCCTTAGGCATTATGTTCATTTCTAAGAAATGACTAGGGCCCTCCACGAAATCTTCTTCCATCTCCTCAACAGTGTCTTTCTTTCCTTTGAATATGCCGCCAGTTTGCTTGAATCACTAGAAATATCGTCCACCAAAATCCCTTTTTTGTTCTTCACCAGTCTATGGGACCTCATCACACTAGTTTGTTTCGTCCCCACAACAATGCTCATGACCACCATGGTGTCACCCTTGGAGTCTTTTTCCTCAGCACTTTTTTCCTTTGTTGTCAGTGGTTGACATGTCCACCTAGCATGGAGTTTCCTTTTTCCCCTTCTTCTTAGCAATGGGTATGCTATCCTTCTTGATGGGTTTGTTTTTTAGCTCAAATAACCTAGTCGTAGCCTTGGACTAGCCCAACCCAACCTCCCCTTCTTCTTTTTTGATGGGGGTTTAGACTTAGGCTCAACACAGGGTTCATTTTTAGGCATGGGGGTTTTCCTCTTAGGATCCACCAAAGTAACAGGGGACGGTTTATTGGAGGAAAGGTCAGGTGGTTCCAATTCCTCCACACACACAGTTGAGGTTGGTTTATGAGGGCACAAGGCCACATGGAAGTGATAGAACCTATGGATTAGGCCCTAGTGAAACGACAAGGGAGGTGGAAGATTAGGATTGAGAGCGGCAGCATCATGGGATTCTTTGATCAAATTTTCCAGGGAGGTCAATAGAAAGAAGGGAAAGTTGAGGATCACTTTGTGTCATAGGTGGTTTAGCAACGACATATGGTAAAAGTAAAAAACCTTATATCTACCTTATAAAGTAACATATTTCATAAGAGTAAGACACACCTTGTCCCAGGGTTTTAGCAGCGCCTCATGGTCGAAACCCAACTACTTTTTAACCGGCTTCTCATTATCCTTGAAGAAGGCATTGAGACTCTCCAAGTCTTATGTTTTGGTGTGCCTTTTGTATTTCTTTCCATCGCAGGAGAGGCATGTCGCCTTTCCAATCACTTCCTCATTCACCTCAAATGAAATTCCTCCCATGATGACACGCCTATCCTTCCATAAAATAGCAAATTGAGTTGAAATTTTCTCATCATGGCCCACCAGACTCTCTAAAAGTGGTGCCAAACCTCCTTCCATACAGATATGGAATGTTATGGGGTCCCTGCGAAACTCGTCACAATTGTCAGGCTTGGTCTTGACCCTATCGCCACCCATCTCGACCCATAGCACACAGAAACTAGCCTAGAGAAACAAAGTTAGCCAAAAAATGGACCGACTGCTGGTGAATTTACCCTATCTTAAAACATCATTGCCAAGCCACCTGGGACAGTAAGGCACAATTAAAGTTGTCAGACGTTTACACGCTTCAATGGTCATTCCTGATGACGCCAACTCTGCAGGGCCATAATCATCCCTTAAGTACCATAAGCTAAGACAATAAGCCATGATAATGAAAACTGGATAATTAATACCCGTCGTGCCAAAAATCCCAATGAGATTACACATTTTTCTAGGCCTTTTAGCCATGGGGAAAAAATTGAATTTTGTAAGTACGCCTCATAAAAATTTATGCTCATCATTAGGTTGATTAAAATAGAATTATCAAGTAAGTTAGCGATAAACATCACATTACACACATTCCCAAAGATTTGATGGGATATTTAGTACATTTGAGAAGACAACCCATAAAGGCCAAGGACCCACCATACATAGTTATGAAATAAAATAACCACTCGACATCTCACTTTAAAATCACCACCTCACCCGGCCTAGTCCTCATCACCCAAGGTCCTGACATGTAGTGCCACCTGTACCCACTAGAATTAGTATTGTTTGCCATCATTAAAGGGTTATATTTCTCTAAAGTTCGCAAGGATTAATCCTTGTATATTTTCTAGCAGTGCCTCGATCCTTTTCCAACACTTGCATAGACTCCAAGTGGAGCCCAAGTTGGCCAGACCATCGACCACTTGGTTACCCTCCCAATAGGTGTGAATCAAGTACTTCCTTTCCAATTTTGAAATCAATAAATTTATGTCCAACAAGATATCACTGATGTTCCAACCATGAAACCAACCATGATTAACAGAGTCAATCATAATCTTAGAGTCCCCTTCAATGTGCAATTTTTTTTATACCCAGAGTGACAACAATCTCGACTCCCTTGAGTAGCGCCCGTGACTCAACTGTCATAGAATATTGAAAGCCAATTCCTCCAGAAAACCCAACAACCAAGTGTCCCTTGTAGTCTCTTATAACACCGCCAATACTAGATATACCAAGGTTCCCCTTGGCTGCACCATCAAAATTTAGTTTAAACCATCCCAATCCTAGGGGGATCCAAACTATGTTTTTTCTAGCTAGGGACTTGGAGTTATCAAAGGAGTTGGTATCAATTTTTATGTTTCAATCCATTTTGATCTCCATTCTGTAGGGGCATTTTCTGAGGGTTTCCAAGTGAATAGGGAGATACTTTCAGAAATAAGTCTAGAACCAATGTAAAAAACTTCCTTGGGGATCCTCTCAATGTCTCTGAAAAATTGATTGTTCCTTTCTTTCCATAGGCACCAACAAATGATGGGGGGGACTTGTCTCTAGATCTCCATGGGGAGAGGGTGTTGAAATGGTCCAATCCATCCTTCAATAAAGGATTTTAAATCCTTATTCAGGGTCCAGTGAGTATCCAACTTTCAAAAGGCTAGGTCCCAAATATCAGCAGCAAAAGGACAATGCAATAACAGGTGATCCACTAACTCCTCATTATTTTTGAATAACATACATCTATTCGGGATCAGGAAGCCCCTTTTCCTTAGGCTATCTTGGGTTATTATTTTATTGTGACAAGTCGTCCACCAGAAGAAATTTATTTTTGGAATCAAGTTTCGATTCTAAACCCATTTCCAAATCTTTCTTTGAGTTCCCTTGTCTGACAACAAACTGTAAGTCATCCTGATAGAAAGGTTGCCCTTAATTTCCAAAGACAAAAAGAAATCATCCTTGACATCTGATATGGGGATTCTGGATAATTAGAGTAAGTCTTGTAAGGTATTAGCCAATCATTTCAGGTTTGGGGAAAGAGGGCAACATAAGCCTAAGTCTTTCCATCTCCTGACTCCTAGCGGACTGGATGAAGGTAGTCACAAACATTCCTACCAAAGAAAAGAATCGCAGGCTCCATTAGGTTTTTGAACTTAAAAAGGGCTAATGGGGAGTCAAAC
>VDFB02171369.1:0-31840 GCA_007258455.2 Sequoia sempervirens | reverse complement strand
CTCCATTATAGAATTTGAAAATATTTTACAATGTACAACATGATATTTATTTCGGCAACAATTCACCCTATCCAACTACCCTACCTACTGATTTCTCCTAAATCTCCTTTCCTTTTTTGATTTCATTTGACATATATACATTATTTTAGGGTTACAACCTTTCATGACATCCATCTAGTGCAACTCTTCCTTTTGGCGCAGCTCTTTGTTTAATTGTTCTCGGAAAAATAAAATATTTAATTAGTTTCCTTATCGGCAAATTAAATATTTTAATCTTCATCCTTGTGTCTTCATGAATAATAATCATCATTTCACAATACTTTTGAGATCTTAACAATCTTCACTAATCCTTTTGCTTCGAAAATCTTGGCTTATTCAATTTAATAAAATAATCCTTGGGTAAAATAATTACCCCCTCCATGAATCTTCAAATGATTTTAACTCCCTAGAGAATGTTTTACTCCTTAATAAAAACATTTGTACTTTGAATAACCTCTCAGTGAAAAATCAAGATTGCAACTTTATTTTATTAAAATAATCACACCATGATTATTACTTTAAATCTCCGTTAGTATTTTTTACCCAATAAAATACACCCTTCTTGTAATAATAATTTATTCACTCTTGTAATTCCACTGGTGAAAAAATTCCAGTTTATTTTGTTTGATTGAAATATTTCACCCGATTTAAATCATTCCTTTGGGTAAAATAATTATATATCCAGTGGGTGAAAATATCTCAACTCCCCGTGCAAATATTTTATAAATTTTACCCAATATGCTTTTGTGGGTAAAATAATTGTTTACCTTATAACCCCTTAATAAAAACATGAAGTTTGTATTCCTCAAAATAATATTTTCATCAGCGTGACATATTCACTCGAGAAAAATTACTCCAACCTCCCTTCTCTTACCAATAAAACATCCATATTCACTTTAAAATATACCTAATGTTTTAACTATATGTCATTTGAACTTTAGAACTTAAGAAAGAATTTTTCAATTTCAGTTGGAAAGCAAATAAATTAATTTCACCGCGAGAACACAGAGCATCTTGGAGCCATGAAAATTTGCAAGGGATTGTGATCAATTATTTTGGAAGTGGGTTTCTGATCGATTTTGAACAGCTCGCCAAATCAAAGTACTTCCTTTGTAAATTGACCTTGTCGGAGCATGTAGTGAGAAAAATGAAATTTTAAATTAATGCACCAAATGACCTCAGAATTCAATGAATTTGAAATTGGAGATATTTGAGGCCAAAACACCAACTAGGTCATCCTTATAATTTCAAAATTTGCAACTTTTTTGGAGTGCCAAATCTAGCCCGGGGCAATTGCAAAACAATTAAAAAACATACCAGAACTCCTCCGAAGACCATGAAAATGCATATACATGTTGAGTTTTGATAAGAGAGTATGCTTGTCAAATGGTTTGGTATGAATTTTTTGGAATTTCAAACTATAAATTTCCGAAGTTGCTTACTCAGCATTTTCTGAAAATTACCACTATCAAGCTCAATTATAACCCTCCATTTGCCCCTTTTGAAAAAATATCAAATGTGATCTTGAGAAGCCATCAATTTGGATATTAGCTCATTTAGGCATGGTGAACATGTGTGCAAGAGGGTTTTTCACCAACCATCTCGGTTCATGAAATATCAAACATCAAAGTTAACCATGTTGTAGTTGTCTTAGAAATGCAGTTTCCAAACTGTGTAAAATTCATTTGGTTTTGGCTTTGCAAAAATATAAAATGATGCCCTGGAGACCTAAAAATTAGCATGAAGGTAGATTTTGGTGTATAGAATTTAAGGTACCAATCATTTTGTCATTATCGCCATCCATTTTCTTAATATTCACCCTTCAATTTGACCATTTTAACAGATTTCATTGTACTGACAGCAGATTTTCTCAAAAATCCTTCAACTTGGCCTTCTGAAACTTTGTCAAAATTGATCATATGAAGCTGAAAACTGGTGTGCATACTCCCATATGTTAGAAAAACATTTCTACAAAGGGATTTCGCTTGACATTGTACTAACTTCATTTTGTGATTTTTCAAAGTGAGCCACTTGAGTAGATTTTTCAACTATACTCTTGAGTGTTAAAATTAACTTTTTGAATATGGGGACTTAAAATTTATATGAAATTTTAAGTCCCAACATGTCTAACTACCTTAATCCTTGGCCGCAATTCAGGAAATTCATTATTTTTAATCCTATAGTATGTGAAGCATAGAATGTGACACATGTTTGAGATTCAAAAAATGTGCATATCAGTTGAAAGCTATAGATGTTTTTCAATCAACCTATTAATCAAGAATTTAGTGATAATTAAATTCGAAAGAATAATAACTATTTATTCAATTCAAAAGTGTAAAGCATAATTTATACAGGAAAGCTAAGAATCTCCTTTTAAAACCCTTTTCATTTCATCAATTTGGGTAAAAATGTCATCACTACTGCATTCTACACATACCCATATCATATCACCACTTTTTGGCCTATCATGATCCCGCTACAGATGCCCCAATGTCAATAGCTCATCCTTGAATTGCTTGCTGCTATGTAATTTGCCAAGATTAGAAGGAATAGGAACCTGTTGTAAGGTCGTTTAAAGCATAGTGTGATAGGAAGGTGAATTCTGAAGAAGGTCCCAAAGGGGTATCTTTGCAAGAGTATTTTTAAGTTGTTCAACAAGATAATACTCCCTAGGAGTGAATCGAGGAGTTGTAGGAAACATGGGATTAGGCAAACGTAATGGTGTTGGGGTTGGTTGTTGTGGTTGCAAATTATTTCTAGTGTAGTGTGTGTGAGCAACAACATCATTATGAGGTGGGTAAAGGGTAAAATCAAGTTTAGGTGGAGGGAAGGTGTATGGTGTTGGGTAAAGGATGAGTTTAGTTGGCATTGAGTTTGTTGTTTGTGTGAAGGTGGGTAGATAATCGAGGGTTCTTAGGATGTCCCACGCAGGTATGTATGAGGTTCATTGACCAGGGGGATCTAATGGACACTTGTGCATTCATAACACCAGATTTCTTGGTTTCATGTATCTCTAATGAAGGGAAATCTATAGTCACCTTTTATCTAAGGAAGACACATTATGATTGTTTTTTTTTTCTAACACCATGATACTCTCCCTAGGAAGAGATTTTTTAGGAGAACTACAAGCCAAATGTTCACGGAATTCATGGATTGGTTCTTCTGAAAGGACTTCATCACAAGTAGGGGAATGATCAATGGTTGAATGTTCTTTCTCAAGAACGGTTTTGCAAGATGAAAGGGGACAATGAAGATATTCATGAACTTCATCAATTGTTTTTTCTAACATCAAAGTAGTTGCTTCATAACTAGGAGAGATACTAGGGGAAGAACAAATGCTAGTGTCATGATTATATATGGTTGTGTTATCTTGCTCATCAATTTTTTGTCAACTAAGAGAGGTACGAGGAGAGGAACAACTAGGATTCTCAAAACTCTCATTAATTGATTCTTCTTCTGAAATATCTTCTTCGCTAGTAGGAGAGATATTAGGAGAAGAACAAATTCGATCGTTAGGAATGTCCAAGGTTCTATTCTCTTTCACAAAAAAAATCTCATAGGGAGGGGATAGGAAATGTTTCTTAGCACATATCTAGATATGTAAGGTACTAAAATTGTTTGAAAAAAAATGAAAATCACATGTAACCATTTCATGCAATGTTTTAGCATTATAAACAATGTATATCTAAAGATGCAAAACATTTTTATCGAATGTATGCAAAATATTAAGAATGTAAACAATGTATATGCAAGAATGAAAATAACTTTTATCAAAATTATGCATTTTTTTATGAATATAATCATTGTGTAAGAAAAAGTGAAAAGTACTTTTAGCCATATGATGCAAAATTTCAGAAATGTAAGCATTTTTAGATCTAATGATGCTTGAAATTGAAATGATTTAAAAAGTGACTACACTAAATTGATTTTTTGGAGCTAGATGCATAAAATGAATGTTCCCAAAAAATTCTAGACTTATAATATATGATACTAGGAGGCTTAGGAAGTATAAAAATGAGTTTTTTTTATGTTGTATTAGATAGTGAAAAATATGGAGACTAAGTCGCCCAAACTGGCAGATTAGTCCCAGTTAGGATTTTCAAAAATTTCAAGAATTTTTCATGGATTTTGATGTTTTAGATGTGGTATAATGCAAACCTAAGATAAAAATGAAAATTTTCAAAACAAATTAATGATTTTAGATGTAAAAAATGCAACCTAAATGCACTTTTTATGAATGCAAGACTTGAAACCTAGCATGTAAATTCATGAAAATCCTAATGCAAGGTCAATTCAAGCTAGATATATGATGAAGGAATCCAAATCAGAAATGAAATGTATTCAAAAGTCAGGTTCACGAGAATATAAACTTGATTTTGGCACCCTAATGCTCTCTAACTCTTATAGGGTTCTTCACCTAAAAGGAGAGAGATGGGCCAAAATTCTAATGTCTACACTCAGAATTAATGTCAAGAGGGATGTAATGTGCTTAAATGTAATTTTCTAAGTGCAATAAACTGAAAAAGAAAGATGATTATTAATGTAAAACCTAAGAAATACAAAGTGTTGGAAAACACAATGTTGTATGCAAACATGAACTAAATGACCTATAAATGCAAACAAACTAGATATAAAGCTATGATAAAAAAGGTATACACTTGAAAGTGTGTTGTACACTTGAAACAACTCTAAACTTTTGGAAATTCTAATTTTTAAGCCTATTGGGACAATTACACTAGGTTGGGCGGCTTAGTCCTTTTTCAAGGTGATTTCAGAAAACTACATCTAAGCCCGTTTCAACCAAATGGGTATCCAAATCTACAAAAAAAATCTGAAAAATAGTTTCAGTGGGACTAAGTTGCCACTAGTGGTGACTTAGTCTACCTTTGAATTTCTAAAAATTTGAAAGTGGAAACGGAAGCCCTCGGCTTACACTTTCTACCCCTCCAACTATTCAGACCTAAAACTATAGAATTTTTCCTATGAATGTCCTTAATGTAGGTTTTTTCCCTATTCAATAAGGATATACCTTCAACAAGTCTTCAATCTTTTCTTCAATGATCTTCAAACCCTTAAAGTTCCTAAATCTGCAAACACACAAGACAAGAAGAGGAAATGTTGGATGTTAGGGTATGGGGGTTTACCTTGATCAAACCCCTTTTTAGGTAATTAAACAAAAATTGAGAAAGAATACAATGAAGCATGCAATAATGGAGTTATTACCTTGATCTTGAATGTCTACAAAAAAAATGAAGAATCTTCCATTGAATGTCCTAGGAAGCTATCTTGATGATTTGGACTAACAAAACCCTAGCTTGCTTGAGAATAATGAAGATGAATGATGAAAGAAAGAGGATTGAATGAATTAGGTAAAATGAGAGGGAAAACCCTCTATTTATAAACAATTATGCATTAATTCCCAAAAATACCTCCTCACAGGCCGACCTTAGGTCTTAAGGAATAAAAACCTGAAAGAAATTTAAATTAATTTTATTTTTTGCCACATGGGACTAAGTTGCCCAAGGCGGTGACTTAGTCCACCTGGAAAATTTTGAGTGGAAATCAGAGATTAAGATGTATTGAATGTTTTTTATCAGGTTTTTCTTCAACAAGACACTTAATTAAGGCTTGTAAGTGTATAAAGGGGTCATTTAAAGCATAAGAAAGGTCTAAATATTGATGACAAGCTTAGGAAAGTGTGAAAGTTTGTTACAATACTTTACAACAATTTTAAATAGGTATTGGTAAGGTTATTTAGGTTAATTATAACATTTTTGTCCTAGAAAAGTTTGAAGATGTGCTACAACACATTACAACACTTTTATAAGACATCAATAAATGCATTTTATTCAATTTTCAAGGGGTCAAGACCTAGTATAGATGTTTTAAAACCTCACAACACAAAATCAAGGCCCAATTAAATAAAACTTATCATCAATTATTCCCATATCAAGAAAAGGTATACACTTTTTGGTGACACAATACAAAAGAGAAAGAAAACATACCCATAAGTAGAATGATGCCTACCTCAAATCCAAGCTGAAGTGGAGAAAATTTTGAAAATCATATCCAATCCCTCTTCTTCCAAGCCAACTCCCCCAAAAGAAAGAAACCTTAACTAAAGAAAATAACCCTTCCTTTTGCTTTCCAATATATTCATATAGGAGCCAAGATTTGAAATCCTTTGAAGGAGATAGTGACACATGTCACTTTCTCATTCACTCCTATTGACACACCTCACCAAAATTTCTCATCCATGTGTGAGAACTCATTCGTAAGTGAATAAAAAAAGAGTGCTTAACACTCAACAAGAGCTCTCATATCTCATAAATGAGATTTTGAAGCAAACACTCCAATCCTTTCCAAAATCCGTCACTCTTATTAATCAGTAATTAAGAAGGGTCCAAATTTACAAATTTTCAAGGATTTAGTTTTGATTTTTCCTCTAACCCATAGGTAACCATCCTAGGGGTTAAATAAGGGTCAATTAACCCAATTTAAAGAATTATTCAACCATTTAAACTAAGAAAAAACTTTAAATATGATAAAAGTAAATTAAAATTTCCCAAAACTCCTATCAAAAGCCTAATTATTTTTTTAAAACATAAATCACATGATTAAACATTAAATATTTTAATTATAAAATAAAATACAGCATAATAAGACTATCGTCCCTCTAAATGGACCATAGTTGGTTTTACATGGCTATCACAATAGGGTACCCTTGGTTACCTCCAATCCCATTAGCCATGGGCATGTACCTTCACACTCAATTCCATATGTCAAAATATCCAATGCAAGGTACTCAATAATTAAATCAATAATTCCATCTATATGTGATTAACACAAACAAATCTTGAAATCAATAACTTCAATTTCCATAATTATTCTTTTTCTAGTAATTAACATATCTTATCAATTCATGTCTAGTCATGGTATTGTTATTAGGAAAAACACATCATCACCTAGTTTGAATTTAACATCTTATCAGTTATATTTCATAGAAAATTATCCATTTCTATCATGATAACTCGATCAACATGAGAATAAAAAATAAGGAAAGCATACATGCATAAAACCACCATAAGCATCATAAACAAGAAGAAGCATAATATCTAATGTATGTGATCAACCGAAATAGTCTAATACACATATAGTATCAAAAGTGATCAGATCAAAATATCGCCAAATAGGGTGTATCAAATAGTAGGCCTCACAAAATAACCCTATTTGAACATAGAATGCACTATGATATGTATTTTTTTTATTTTATTAATGTTGTTTTGATACAAGGATGGATGCCTAAATGATGGATGCAAAAAAAATGCAATCTTAATCTCATATCTAAGATGATATTTTTTAGCTTTCAGAAGATCTATCATGTAAGGATGTCAAGCTCATAAAATTTTTTGGTTGGGAATAGTGATGACCTTAGGCTCAACTAGGGTTAGTCACCTTTCCACTTACAAAACATAGGGAATTGAAGATGGACAAGGACATGATATTAAATTGTAAGTTGAAAGGTGAGTCAAGTAATCCTTGATCTATATTTCCTTTTATTGGGTTTGAGTTGGATGATTTGAAATGGAATATAATGAAATTCAATGATGTTGTTAGCTAATTATGAAAATCCAATGTTCTAATATGAATACAGACAATTTAGAAATTGATAACAAAATTTAATGACCAGGAATGAACAAAGAAGATATGCGTGCACCCATGTTTCAATTTTGAGCCTGATTGTGGTAAATAGAACCCAAGGAACCTCAGATTGAAGATCTAAAACTAAAATATACTTTCACAATCTTCAGATCTTTGGTTTGTAGCTTCTTCCTTCTCGATCTTGTTGTCATATCTTCATTTATCACTGAGATAATTGAGTTTTTGTATCTTGTCAAATTGTAGGGATTGAATGTGTAAATGAGAAAATTATCTTCAATCTCCTTCCAATCATCTTCAAATCTATAACCTTCACATTCAAAGCGAGAGGAAGGGTTGTGCCATATAGGGTCTTCCCTTGGTCAATACCTTTGTTGGTATTTCTACCTCCACAATGGCCAAATTGATGATAAAGAGAGCTTATCCTTTTGAGGGATAGAGGTTAAATAATAAAGGAGTAATGAATCAACAACACACTGCATCTCACCACTCAAATATGATCTCCTTGAGGGATTGGTGTCATGCACACCACCTTCAAGGCTTGATTGCAATTTGGATTGATTTTCTTTGAATACCTAGAAGCGTTAGTACTTGTAAAAAAATACATGCATAAACATGTACAAACTCACATTAAACTCAACATGATACTTGGATGTTGAAATGCTACAATATTTCTACAAATTATGCTCTTGACTACTTTTAAGACATTTGATTTTCTCAATAGAGTTTCCTCTTTCTTCTTAATTCCTTGTTCTAATGTAAAATTATGAAAATACTATGTATTTATATGCAATTAATCTAATTTCAAAAAAATTAAATTCCAATAGCTAATGATTAGGATTTCAATCTCAAAAAGTAAATTTGCAAGACCGACATATTTAAATTTGGGGCCATTTTTAAAAGGATCCAACCTTTTGGGATCAAATGTTAGGGGAAAAATATTAAATGTTTACTTTGCTTTTCATATTTTATTTTGGATAAATGATAAAATGGGTTGTGGAATGCATAATTTATGAAATTAGGAGCACAAATAGGTCCAACTATATAGGAGGGAGAAAAATTTGGTGTGAAATTATCAAGGGTGATAATTTATGATGCTATAGAGGTATGTCCTTATGGATTGTAGGATAATAGTGCTAGGAATTATTCAAGTGAAGAAATTGAAGTTCTTAGTTTTTTAATTTCTAGAAGCATGCCAATTTTTAGTTTTAATGTACTAAAAATAGTTTAAATGTAGATAGATTAATGATTATTTTGGATTTTTTAGAGACAAATTGGATCATAAGTATGATAATTTTCCTATACAAAATCCTTTGATGTAATAATTTACAATCATTTATTGAATATAACTAATCATTAAAAAAATTATGTAATTAATTTATGTCTAACACATATATGTAACTCAATGATTTTACATCCTTTATAAAATTATGATCAATACTACATAAGTCTAAATAAGGGTGCTAATATTTTTGCATGCCTTGAACCGACATTCCTTATTGATATTCTAGTGCACAAGGTTTACTATGTGTTTAACAATAGGTAAGTTTTACACATCACTAAAATGGATAACAATTTGATTCCATTTCCAAGGCCCTCTTATGTAGTGTGTATAATTTAGGTATACCTTGATAGGATACATGTAAGGAAATCTATGTAGGAACTTTTTAAATAATATGGAAATTTTATGTTAAAGGAGAGAATTATAGATACAAAATTTATATCTTGATGTGAAAAACTTTAAAATACCATCTATGGAGAATGTTAGGAAGAGTTACTTAGGAACATTTTTATTGATTATAAACATGGTTCAAACACCAAAAAATAATATCAAATGCAAGTAGAGTGGAAACTAAAACTTTTTTGTAGCTTTAGTGGTTGGATATAGTATAGGCATGTGTTTTAAACATGTTAGTGAAGGATGCTACTCACATCATTATCCTATAGTTCTTGGTTTCTACCTATATCTTCATATATTAAGTACTATTATTTTCTCACCCTTATTTGGTTAATTTTTTAAAATAGTTATCCCTATAGGTCAATATTTTTGTGGTTAAAAAGTATGGAAATAAATGAAGCATGGAGTATTCACCTCTTGAACATATGTCTTTGTGGTGAAATAAGTATTAGGTATAGCATATAAATTAGATAACATAAAGTAATGAAGGCCAACAATTCTAAATAAATGGATGAATAGAAATGAAATGAGAGAAATGAAGCCACAAAAATTACATTTTAAGTGAAACAAACTAAATTAACGTAACGTGCAAATAAAATGATGCATAGGAGGTACCATTTGTGTAAGATATTACAGAAATTTCATAGTTTAGGGAGAGTGAATCATTGATAACTAAGATTGGGAGAATAAATTATTTTGGCATATATTAGAGGAGAATAATATTTTTTCAATTCCTTAGATATCCCATAAAAGTGAAGAATTTGAGATAAAATAATAGAAAACCTTACTATGCATTGATATAATAGTTGGATTCTGATGCAGAGTCTGGAGGCTCAACCTTAATCAACTTGGAAACCTGCCTTCAAGAAGTATCCAGAAAGATTAAAATGACCACATAAAGTAATTCAACCAGCCTTCCAAGTTCTACAATCATCAGAAGCACAATTTCCCAATTTCACTCCTAAACCCCAGTTTTAGTGCAAACCAAGTTTAGGCATTTTCACCAACATTTTCCAAAACACCTAACAAAATCAAGGATGATTAAGATACCCTTTTGCAAGTTATAAAACATACAGGAAAACCAATATCAACTCTTTTGGACAAACTCAAAGATCCAATACTCCTGCCATGGAAACGGCTAGTGGATTAGCCCACTTTTACAAAGAAAGTACCCTTTAAACTCCACCAAAATTTATGAAACCTTGGGGCAGCAATTAAAATGCCCAAAAACTACTAAATCCACCAATAGTTTCTAGAAATCACTCTTCCAACATAGCACAGCCTAAAACCCTTGATTCTAGGCCTTCAAAAGGAGGGTTTATTGTAAATCATACCTCCAGACCTTTCCAGACTCTGCCACCTATTCAAACACGCATAATTATGCCTGCACAAGCTTTAAACTTCATCACATAGGTTATTTCTTCCAGAAAACTCATAAACCATCATTTAGTTCCTCACTTTCACAAGGAAAATCACCCAAATTCAATCTAGGGCAACACCCAAAACCCACAAACACACTTCCTCTGACTTGCAAATAATTTGGAAACCTATTTTACAACAAATGGGGCCATTCCACCGAGTTACAATTGCTACAGTAGGTGGAATGCCCTAAAAACTCATTTTAATACTCTCAAATCACCAATTTACACCAAAACAAGGCAGTTTCAGTAAAACGTCAATAAAACCCTCTAAACTTAATGAAAATTCACCAAACCACTTTCAAATGAAATATGACTCTCTCCTCTTTCCAACCATACCAGGGTTGAGCCTGTACAGGTCGTACAAAGGTCGTACCACACGTTTTAGCAGCAAATTTACACACAGAAATTTCCAGAAAGCAGCCTTTTTTTCATTATAACTTCAAAAAAAATGATTCAACAACCATGCCTCGACCATGAGAGGCTTATTTAACATCTAACCACCCTTACAAACATCCTCCAACTGAATTTTAATTATTTGGACATTGGAAACCAACTTTTTACCAATTAGACCCCTAATTGCCTAGTTTTGCACTTTTAGCAATTTGTTGACAATTAGTACATTTTTATGCAACCTTTTGCATTTTTTGAACTAAATAACATCAAAGACCCCTAATTACATCAGTAATAGTCTCAAAGACCTTATTTAACATAAAAATTACTCATACTATCACTAACTCCTAGACTAACCCTCATAGAATGCACTTTGCAATTACATGTTTTTAGGTGCCCCTGCACCATACTCCCCAGGTAGAAAAAATTTATGCCCCATAAATTACTCCAAAGGTTTTCTCCAACTCTCTGCACAATCCCTTCAAACCTGCTCCAAGTCACCTGCATGGAAATCTTCCTCCAAGGGACTTTATACCCTTCATACTTTGCTTTGACTGCACCTTGCCATGCTTGATCCTGCTCAAATGAATCTGCTTGCTGCCTTTTGTCTTCATTAACACCTACAAACAAAAATTCAATACACAAACTGAAACAACCATGCATTAGTGTCTCTTTTTCATGCTCTTCCATGAGCCTTGACCAATTATACATGTAATTCTGCCCTTCAATTCTATTATCTGCAACATAATCTGCATTTTTCCCTTCCACTTTCATTTTAACCCTTGGTCTGACCACTGTCAGAAGAATGAACAAATCAGTGATTCCCTTCACTCTCAGCCCCTTATCCTTCCACTTCACACCTGCACTCAAATGAATTATGCTTAGATCCCTTGTCTCAATAGCATACAATAGCCTAATTGCTAAACTCAGCAACCAAGGACAACTCACTGTCCCAAACTCAGATTTTCCTCTCTTCTCCAACTCAGTTGGAGACCACACACACTGTCTTCTCTTAGCCATTCCCTGGCCTAGCATCTTCAACATCTCAATTCTAACCTCTATCCTTATTGCAACTCTTTGCAAAACCTTTGCCATATGTCCTTCACCTCTCATGGTGACCAACCTCTGCTCAACTCCTATAAACTCTCCAAACTCTTCCATAGTCTCCTTCACTGTTTTCTGCCAATCTTCATAGCTTACTGTCTTTTCCCTGACTTCCACAACCTGCTCATCACCTACTCTCAGGCCTTGTATCAGACCCTTGGCTTCTACCTCTGTGTTTCCAATGTCACAACTCACTGTTTTTGCAATGCTTGACTGTCTTTTATCTTCTCTCATCCTTAAAGGACACAAAACCATCCCAACCATGATCTTCTCATCACCTTCAAGCCTTTCAAGACTTCTTTCATTCCTCTCATCATTTTCCTTTTTAGTTACTTCCTCATTCTTCATTTTCTCAGTTTCCAAGACCTCTTTATCCTTAGGTCTGCCATCCTCACCTTCAACCTTTTGCTGCATCTCATGCTCTTTCCCAAACAATGGACAACACTCTTCTTCCCTTGTGGCTCCATTATGCCAAAGTTTCTTTTGTTCAAGTAACTCACCTTCATTCTCTTTGATCTCATCTTCTCTTCTTAGGACTGCTGTCCCAAGCACCTTCTTCTCATAATAACCTGTCTCAGTTTTATGTACCACTGTATTCTTCATGGGTGTCTGCCCTAGAACACCATTATCCTTTAATGAACAAACTTCTACCTGTCCTTTATCTTTGATACACCCTTCAAGCTTACCTTTCCCTCTCAAGGTCATTTCACTCTTGCTTCTTCCTTTCTCATCATCCTTTTCACACTTCAACTTTGAATCTGCTGTTACCCCTGCTGTCTCAGCAATTCTTTCACAGGTGGTGACTGCAACTCTTCCTTCATCACATTCTCCATCCTTTCCTAGTGCCTTCAGGGTCTTTTCACTTTTGACCTTCACTTTCTTTGTTTCCTTTTTGTCTTCAAGCTGCTCTGTCTTATTCAATACTTCTTGATGGTGCTTTTCTTTCTCCACTATATCTATGCTATGCCCTTTTTCCTCATCCTTGTCTTTGTCTTCTTTATATCCTAAGAACTTGTGTCTTTCTTGCAGCATCACCCTTGTTCTCTTGTCTTGGCCATCTTCCACCAATGAAGTCAAAACATAAATCCTCCCATCCTTTTTAATCTGGTAATTATTATCCCTGCCATAGTACACAACAAATCTTTCCCAACACCATGGTTTTCCAAACATTAGATGACAAGAGTGCAATGGTACAATATCACATAATATTTTGTCTTTATATCCACCTATTTCAAATTCAACCCATGATTGCTCTTTAACCAAAAATGTATTCTCATCATTCATCAATGAAACATAATAAGGTGAATCATGTGGGAACCTTTCTAAGTTCAATTTTTCAACCATTTCAAGGGCTACCAAATTATCCAAACTACTTGAATCAACCATAACCTTGCATATCTTACCTTTGCACTTGCACCTAGTCTTGAAAATTGCATTCCTCATCTGTTTCTCCTTCTCATTCAAACCTCTGGTAGCCATGATGTCCTTTCTCCTTCAATCTTTAAGAGATCTACTTCCTCGCTCTGATACCACTCTGATGCAGAGTCCGGAGGCTCAACCTTAATCAACTTGGAAACCTGCCTTCAAGAAGTATCCAGAAAGATTAAAATGACCACATAAAGTAATTCAACCAGCCTTCCAAGTTCTACAATCATCAGAAGCACAATTTCCCAATTTCACTCCTAAACCCCAGTTTTAGTGCAAACCAAGTTTAGGCATTTTCACCAACATTTTCCAAAACACCTAACAAAATCAAGGATGATTAAGATACCCTTTTTCAAGTTATAAAACATACAGGAAAACCAATATCAACTCTTTTGGAAAAACTCAAAGATCCAATACTCCTGCCATGGAAAAGGCTAGTGGATTAGCCCACTTTTACAAAGAAAGTACCCTTTAAACTCCACCAAAATTTATGAAACCTTGGGGCAGCAATTAAAATGCCCAAAAACTACTAAATCCACCAATAGTTTCCAGAAATCACTCTTCCAACATAGCACAGCCTAAAACCCTTGATTCTAGGCCTTCAAAAGGAGGGTTTATTGTAAATCATACCTCCAGACCTTTCCAGACTCTGCCACCTATTCAAACAATGCATAATTATGCCTGCACAAGCTTTAAACTTCATCACATAGGTTATTTCTTCCAGAAAACTCATAAACCATCATTTAGTTCCTCACTTTCACAAGGAAAATCACCCAAATTCAATCTAGGGCAACACCCAAAACCCACAAACACACTTCCTCTGACTTGCAAATAATTTGGAAACCTATTTTACAACAAATGGGGCCATTCCACCGAGTTACAATTGCTACAGTAGGTGGAATGCCCTAAAAACTCATTTTAATACTCTCAAATCACCAATTTACACCAAAACAAGGCAGTTTCAGTAAAACGTCAATAAAACCCTCTAAACTTAATGAAAATTCACCAAACCACTTTCAAATGAAATCTGACTCTCTCCTCTTTCCAACCATACCAGGGTTGAGCCCGTACAGGTCGTACAAATGTCGTACCACACGTTTTAGCAGCAAATTTACACACAGAAATTTCCAGAAAGCAGCCTTTTTTTCATTATAACTTCAAAAAAAATGATTCAACAACCATGCCTCGACCATCAGAGGCTTATTTAACATCTAACAACCCTTACAAACATCTTCCAACTGTAATTTTAATTAGTTGGACATTGGAAACCAACTTTTTACCAATTAGACCCCTAATTGCCTAGTTTTGCACTTTTAGCAATTTGTTGACAATTAGTACATTTTTATGCAACCTTTTGCATTTTTTGAACTAAATAACATCAAAGACCCCTAATTACATCAGTAATAGTCTCAAAGACCTTATTTAACATAAAAATTACTCATACTATCACTAACTCCTAGACTAACCCTCATAGAATGCACTTTGCAATTACATGTTTTTAGGTGCCTGCTGCATTCCTTATAGTATTTATCAATAAATTTTATTAAGTGATAGTGAAATAGAAATATTGTTTATACATTGCAATATAAAACATTAGGCTACTAAGGATAGTTTTGATATAAAATTTAGATGTGATAATTCATGAGTTTCAATATTTTTTACATCAAAATAATATGTGGTGGGATATAGTGATTACTTAATTAGAAAGGGAGGTACAATAAAATAAATAAATCATGTAGCAGAATATGGTAATTGTTTATGAGATGAAACTCATGTTGGATAAGTAATACACAAATGAAGAATATGTAGCTTGTCAATGGAGGTCATGTGATATTACATGGAGAGACAACAATGTAAAAAATGTTGTGAATAAGGGGTCATCCTACAATAATGGGATACATTTTTTTGCCAAACTTGACATTGAAATCAACATTTTGAACTAAATCTTCACTTTCTAACTCCTATAGTATCTAAACTATTAGGAATTTGAAGATGATGCAAACTAGTGATTTATGTGATTTTTTCTATAGATTCTAAATGTTTTCTTTTTTAATTTGAAATTAAATAGTTTTTTTTTTGTATCCTTTGATAACCAGTTTTTAATAGTAAAAAACATTTTCAAAAATCCGTATGTATTACATCACACAAATTTTATTCTACCAAGGATTAAATTTTGATTCTTTTTAATTTAGGTTGGTAACATTGATATCTAGTGCTTCTATTTTTTTTCATAATTTTTTTGTGAATATTTTTTTAATTAAGTTTTGAATTCAAACCAATTATAATTTAGACAAAGATGTATTACATGACACATAACTTGTTTTGTATGTATCAAAATTAAAAAAAAAATTTGTTTGATCAAGGAAATAAATACCTAGTGCATAATTTTATTTATTTTTAAATCATGAATCTACTATTTTCTCACATGTGTAGAACAAACAACTTGATGTTTAGTGAAAAACTTATGTTTAGTAAAACTAAAAAATCATAATAAAACCAAAATATATTAAAATTATAGTTGTTGGAAAGCTCATTTTAGGGAATATGATCTTGGAACTTGGTTTTTCATGTTAATTATATCTATACATTCAACGAGGGCTTCAAAAGCTAAAACACTACACAAATTTTCAAAGGGAGGGTAGAGGGTCAAAAACTAGGGTCTTCATTTGAAGACCCCTTCATTTAAAGGTACCTTCAAATGAAGGGGATTCCCTTCATTTGAAGGATCCTTCAAGAGAAGGGATATTGAAATAGAGACCCTAAGATGACACACAAAACATGACCATCAACTGCCTTTGAATGAAGGTTTGTAAATTTACCGACAAACCTTCATTCGTAGGCCTTGTTGACCATTTAAAAAAAAAAAAAGGAATACTTTTTCCTAATTAATATTAGCATTTATTTCTTTCCTAATTTTCCATAATCCATAATAACCAATTCCTAAATTTATGGATTAAAATTGTGTGATTTTTTAAATCATTTCAATCCATAAATTTCGCAATTTTTTTTCTTTTTTTGTAAATTGATACATAACCAAGATAAATTAACATTTTTGTTCTACAAGGAAGACTTTGGTGGAGAAATTATTTGATTTGAGGAATTTTCAAATGATAATTTATAAATAAGGAGATGGTAAATAGAAAGAAAAGAGAAAATAAGATTGCATTAAAACATTCAACAAAAGAGGTACAAAGATTATGTGAGGAAATTGCTTGCAAAGATATTATAGATCAAAATATGGTATGTAACTTTTCTTTTCTATTTTTTAATATTTCAATTTTCGAGCAGTAAAAAAGTTATAGATTTACATCATAATGCAATCAACCATGACACAATAATTGTCACATATGAATAATCAACCATAAAAAATGGATGGTAGATACTTTCATCTCACTAAGAAGAAAATATAATACAAAACCAAGATATTTTTACATAAATATAATTAAGATAAATTGAACTACACATAAAATCAAAGGAAGTAGTAGATAAAATAATATGTTAACCCCAAACAATTAATAGTCAAAACATAGTCACATAAACACATAAAAAAATTGCAACTCTTAGAATTAATATTTAGTATGGCCTACAATGGACCCTTGGACAATAGTGTTCCCTTGGAATACAACACATTCTTCAGACTATAATCAATATATTCCATGATAGGGCACAAAAGATTAGTAGAGAATTTTTTTGGATAACAGTGTACTAGTTGGATGAAATTATTTCATGCTAGCACATTTCTCATACTTGTGATAAAATTCATATGTACTATATTTTTTTCCTAGTTTATTCTAATCCACCCTATAAAATAAATTGTAGAAATGACACTTCGAGAAAGAAAAAATAAATAAACTAGTTTGATACAAGACTTATGATATAATTTTTAAGATACTGATATGTTAAAATTTTAATAATGACTCTCATTTTGTTTTATAGATTATGCTAGATGATGGGTATGTGCAGGATCATGATGGGCCAAAAATGGCAATATGATGGGTATATGTAGGGTATGTGGCTTGACTTTCTTTTACCCAAAATTGATGAACGAAAAAGGGTTTTAAAGGAGATTCTCAACTTTCGACCAATATAAATTATGCTTTACTTTGAATTTAATAAATAATTATTATTTATTTTCTATTTGAATTACGACTAAAGTCTTGATCGATAGGCTGATTGAAAAACATCTATAGCTTTCAAAGCGGTATCACATTTTTGAATCCAAAACATGCATCACATTATATGCTTTGTATACTATAGGATTAAAAAAAAAATGAATTTCATGAAGTTTTGACCAAGTTAAGGTGGTCAGACATACGAGTTTTTATATTTTTTAAAATTTGTAATAAAAAATTCATAATTAATTATTTACTTGGAAAAAAATTACAAAAAAATATGCATCACATCAATACATGAGTCCTCTACTTATATCTAAAATCTTATAAAAAATATTATCATTTTATTAAGTTAGGTGGTCGGACAAACACCTACTTCTTAATTTTTCCACTGAAATTTAAGTACTTGCATTGAAATTTCAAATTTTCACCAAATAGATTTTTTCTTTTTAAATAAAGCCTAGTAGTTTAGAAACTGCATTCAATTTTCTGATTCTATTTTTATATATTTTGAAATAATATAAATAACTTATTCAAATGTTTACATCAAGTTTCTAACTCTCGATTTTTTGAATTTTTGCCATAAGGGCTGTTTTTTCCATGATGATGATCCGCACATATCCTAATCTACAAAAGTAAATTCTATAGTAAAACTATAATCATGTAAATAACTATAAAATATCCTTTCCCAAGTTTTCTAGTGGGTTTTGTTAGTACTCAAGTTTGTAGTTCCATATTTTTCTTGAGTTCTAGTACTTTGTGTGCTTAGGTTCATAACATATAACCAATTTGATAAATTTTTACATATGGTTCTTTAATTTTTATTTTTACCTAAGTTTCATTCCCATGTGTACTCCTCATATGTTAAAGAATACAATAACTATAAATGTTTACAACTATATGGAGTTTTCTAATGAATTTTTTATGTCTATTTAAGTTGCTAGAGCATAAAATACCCCCATATTGACATACAATCCATATGAACCCTAAACCATTGACCATATTCCTTAGAACATTTATGCATTCAATTTTCAAATTTTAGCCTCTCCTAATATTTCTCCTTTGGTATCCTTGAAATTTTATCCTTATATGTTTGTACTAAATACTTAAGTCTTTTGTTATCACCAATATTATAGAGTTACCCTTCCTAAAGTAGCTTTCATATTATGTCATTCTCAACACCTAAATCTTGACTCATTATTTTTTACTAAGTACCTTGTCAATGTCAAATTTTTGGCCTTCCTTCTACATGTTTATTTGTTTCCTACCATGCACAACTCTTTAACCCTACCAATACCTTCACGTGCTCTATCAAAGTTAGAAATTCACCCATCCGCTTACCTTGGTACTATAGAGAATCCTAAGGATTCACTACTCACGAGTCTCTTTATTCTCAGGAGAGTCCCAGGGAGCGAACTTCCCTAAACTACCTCAAGGAATAATGTTCAAGTGATAGGCTAAAAAGGTGAGAGTTCCAAAATCAGAAAGAGAAAGTCCCATACATTTTTTGGAAAACTTAGCGAGCTTTCAGCCAAGGATAACAACATGACCTATGGACACTAGTGTAGTATGCTAGAGTCCCACAAGTGTGCTCGCATCTCATACGAACTAAAAGCTAAGAATATCATAGAAAACAAAAAAGTGATTATTTCTACTCTAACTGCTGAGGATTCTTGGAATGCAATAAAGTAAAAAAATATAATAGAATAAAAATAAAGTAAACTAAACTAAGTAAAATGTAGATAATAAAGTGATAGAAGGAGAGATAGAGAATGCCTGCAACTTAAGAAATGAAGCCTCTAGAAAAGAAATATATTCAACACCTACACACATAAGATTGAGGAAAAATGTTGGCATTGTTTAGGGGATTTTCATAGTCAAACCTCTATTTTAGTGTTCCCAGTTCCACAAAGAGCTTGATAGATAGAGATAAATAATAGATAGAAAGCAATATAAACATAATATGTGATAAAAAAAAACCCCTCTTGAAGAGGAGAACATGTATCACATGATAGGGATGCAATAGATAGGGGATGTGAGAAATTTCAAGATGCTCAAAGATACAAGGCACAAGATAGATATCACCTACAAGGCTTGAGGAAGCCAAGGAGAGGGATAAAGAAGGAAGGGTTGTGAGAGCCAAGAAGCTTGCAAAGAAATTTGTAAGAATTGAGGTTGTTGTTGTAGCAAGTTCTAGAGAGTTGTGCAAGAAAGATAGCAAGAAAAAGACTAGAGGATGTGCAAGGGAGAAGCCAAGAAGAAGCTAGAGAGAGCAATAAAGTGAAAATAATGGTTTTAAAACAGGGAATGGGAGGGGAAAGAAGCTTCCTAATTTGTTACAAGGCATCTCAGGCCATTACCATCAACTAAAGGAGTTGAAAAGTGCCAAGGAACTTAGAAAATGGTCATTTGAATATCAAAATGTCATGGGACACTAGCATGGTGTGTGGATATCCATGTAGTACACTAGTGTCCAAACACATCATGGTACAAAATTATTAGAATGATAAAAGTATGATGCAGAGCAAGGATGATTTTGTCAAATCAATCCCAATTCAATCAATCTTGAATAAACTTTTCACCTTGAAGACCCTAACTTGGTATTTTCTCACAGTTTCATCAACTTTGCTTGTAGCATTCCAAACAATTAAAATTAAACATAATTTTCAAAATAAATTGGAAACCCACAAAAAACTCATCATTTCCAATACCCTTTATGCTCTTCTTAGTCATATCTAAAAAGGAGATACGGTTGTTTTTTAACAAAACCCTCTAAAAACTACTGCTACACTGGAATGAGGCTTAATTAGCCATGTTTTACAAAGCAACCTCCCTCTAAGCACTTCCCTAATCAAAAACCTTTGCTCCCTAACTTGTATCAGTTTACATAAGGTCTAAACCAATGATTTTTTTCCATTGAAATACCCATAAACTCAGCAACTTCAAAACCCCTATTTAGGGCTATTTGGGCTTGTTCACGGGAGGGTTTATTGAAACTATATACTCCTAGCCTTAGATCTCTTCTCCAACACCCTGGAAACATCACATTAGGTCACAAAAAACATATTTTATCAACTAGAATGGCCTCATACCACCTCTTCAACAAAACACTACTCCTATGCTTCTCTTTTTACATTAAAACATGTGAATTTCACCCTAGGGCATCACCATATCAGCCCCAAACCTCTTTCCCTGCACCTAAAAACCTATAAACATAAAATATCAGCCTATCTAACACCATTCCACTGATTATCAGAGAATTTCATTGATGGAATGGTCTCTTATGCCATTTGTACTTTCTAACCCTCAAAATATGGTTTTCAGACCGTTCTTACTAAAATGCTTATAAAATGTTTCAAACTCTATGAAATAAGTCCAAACCAAAACTGAAATTCATTTAATTGATGTCTGCACCGAGTTCAATGCACTTTAGAACATAATTGCTCAATACAAAATTGTGTCAATGCCTATAGCAGCAAAATTAACTAAAAACACACAAAAATTTAGAGGTTTCTTATTGCTTTTCAACAAAATTCACTTCCAAAACCCTATCTCAAAGTTTGTGAGAAATATTTAAACCTTACACACCAAAAACCAACCAACACAACTGAATAAAAAACCACTTAAACTTATTGACCGTTGAACTTTCCACTTTTGCAATTTTGCAATTTTGCACTATCACAACATTTTTAAGATTTTACAACATTTGCAAGATTGACCCCATATGACTCTAAGTACATTGAAAATGGTATATTATGACCTTATTACACCAAACAAGAATCAACTTTAGACCAAAATTGCACAATTTGATAAGGTGCCCCTACACCATTTTGAGGCCCTTACTCCTACACTTTAGACTCTATGAGACCTAGGAGGGTATTCCTTCTCATGCTCAAGAGATAATTTTCTAATTGAGAACACATCTATACACAGAGAAATTCCTCTTAAATGCAAATAAACACAATTCACCAAATATTTCGTAGACCATTGAACAAATTACTATCTATTTGCTAGGAATTAGGTGATACTTCAAATTCATACATCATAATTGAGATATTTTAATATTTTTTTATTCTCACTCTAAATCCCTATCCGGGTGCATTACTGTCTCATTTGTCTCTAATATATCTTAATGAAGAGACCAGTGCTTCATCTATTGGGAAAATGGAGTCAAATTTGTAATAACTAGTAATATATTGACCATTTTACTCATAACTTGGTGGACTATTATCATAATACTTTGTAATATGACAACTGACAATGTCTAAATTGTAACTTATTACCAAATCCTATAATCTTCCTCACAAACCTATGAATCCATTCAAGGATCTAATCAATTATTTTAATTGAAGCAAAAATGCAAACACACATCAATTAAAGCAACTGAAGATAAAAAAAGGACCATTGATAATTCCATTTATAGTTTGCAAGAGAATTAAATAGAAAAGTATACATTTTATAACTAACATTATCTTCCATATAGATGTGGCTTTTATAAAAAAAATTTAAGATCATTACATACATGACTCATACCCTAGACTTCCAACTATTCTATTCATCGATATTGTCTACAATATGCTTCTCTTCTGAGCTTCACTATTCACCTAGACCATTTTGAGACTCAAAATTCAAAACCCCTGTAATGAGCCTTGAAATACATTTTATAGAACAAGGGGGAAACAAGCATCCTACTCAATTATAGTTACATTTCATTTCAAAATTAATTTAATCTACATTTGAGATATTCCCTGATGGTTGTATGTAATCATTTGCAATACAG
Organism: Sequoia sempervirens; assembly: GCA_007258455.2. Classification (NCBI taxonomy): domain Eukaryota; kingdom Viridiplantae; phylum Streptophyta; class Pinopsida; order Cupressales; family Cupressaceae; genus Sequoia; species Sequoia sempervirens. Next base: position 9,232 of record VDFB02171369.1, on the reverse strand, counting down.
GGGAAAACTAAACTTTACACCATTTTCCAAAGAAGAACCAACCAATACTGCAAAATGCTCCATTAATTTTTCTTGATCCTTCACATTCCACATCCATAATCAAATTCTTCATGATACAAGCCAAAAAGTACCCTAGTTAGCACAAAGGACAAACCCACATACATAGAAAGCCAGAAAATTTACCACAACAATATTATCATCAAAACACAAAACCAGGACCATGATACAATCCAAATCAATTAGAACTAGAATACACATTCCAACTTCATGTCCTTATAGAGGCTGGAGAAACCTCCATTTCTTCTTCATTAGTTTCCTTGTCAGCCACAAAGTAAGTACGCCCGCTTGGTGTCTTTATTGAAATTGGGGCAACCACTACAACCTCATTATCTAAGTTTTGAACTTTAGTCATAGCTATAATATATTGGTGGTAACCTAAATCAGTCTCATACTCACTATCTGAAGGATCACTTGATACTTGAATAGGAGAATGATGGTTTCCAAGATAAGCTTGGTGGTACTTGTTCTTCCTCACTACTTCCCTCTTAGGTTTATCAGATTTCTTCTCTTTAGGATCAATCTCTCCTCCCATGACAACTTGGATCCTCAACCAATAGTCTCTCTTCACACTAACCTACACTAATCTCTTCCCGTGGGCACCCTTCTTACTCTCCTTTGGAGTTAGCATAACTCTAGGTGTGATTTTTTTGTTCTCTAGGACATTATCCTGTGACTCCTAAAAGCTGATTCTTAGAGACCTTTGTACTGGGGAATCAAAAACAATAGAATTACTCATTTTCAATGAAGGAAAGTTGAGAACAACAAGACTTCACAATTGTAAACCGACCCTTCACTGGTTCTAGGAAAAAATTGCAAAATAAAATCTATCACCACTCTCTTTGCAAACTTGGAAAATTTTAGCTTCTGATTGGAATGGTGAAGAAAAAGGCTACCAGCTCCCATTTACAAAGAAATTTGATCATGTTGATCATCACTCAGTGAAATCCCACACGACCAAGCAGACGATCAACCATTGGTTCTTACATCACAACTGTTAATTTCCTACGTGCATGAAAATTTGTGTAGCATCTTCAATGACTACAAGAGAGTAATCATTCACATGCATCAAGATCAAATTTGATTAATCCTGCAAGCATCTTCTAGCATTAATTTTTGCTCATGTGAAATAAAATGGCCATTCTATTTGCCTCTCTAGTTTTAAATAATGGTCGTTAATCTCCTAGGTGAAATGGCACATCTAACGACACAAATTTAGTGAATCATGTTTGAAATTACACCACTATCATGTGCAAATTCATTGGACTACAAGATTTTTTGAACTAGATGCCAACACATCCATCCACAGGCTCTACCATTCATCTTTAAGCATAGGAAAACTCCACGTGTCACAAGCCTACTGACCCCACAGGTTTTGTTAAAGAAATATTTAAATCACATGGCATTAGCAAGGAACAACTGAGATCACCTCCCAAAATTCCATCATGGCTATTGACTTGAAGTTGCAGAGCATTAGTATTGATAGTGGAGGCAACAACCCAGACCCACCAAGGGACACACGTCCATGGCCACTGACACCACAACCTCAAATAAAGTACTATTTTAATCACACGGGGTTGGTGGTAAATATTCTAAATCAAATCTATTGATGTAATGGTGAGTAATCTACATGTGCAAAAATTTTTGTCTTAAAGATGGGGCCATGACTAGATCGACCTGACATGACCATTAGGACTGCAGACTTAAAGCTTAAGTCATTTTAACATAGAACATATTGCCTGACCTAAGAAATATGAATCAAATGACCAAATATTTGGTAACTGACAACATAGACCAAAAGCGCCAGTGAGAATATGCATTCAATTTCCTAATTCACGACTTAAGTGACCAATGACTAGGATTAACAATTCAATGAACAAATAGAATGCCCAAGGGGTTATAATGGTGAAATTTTGAAATGAAGTTTTTTAGAACAAAACCCAAGCTCTACCCTTGGACGCAGAGGCTCAAAATCATGACAAAGGAAGAACTTGCTTAATATTTTTTTAATTTTTTTTAGAAGCTCTACCACCTTCATGCACATGCTTCTTTGTTTTTTTGATGACTAAAGGAGCCTAGGATAGTATATATAATATACTAAAAAAATTTAACATGAGGAGAGAAAGGGTAAGGGATTATTATGATCCTGAAGGTTGGATAACCTAGTTAAAATTGAGGAACAAGAGTTCCAAGTTTGAACACATTTTCCAAAATACTAAGGATGTAGTAAGGAACATTTTTTATCTTTTGAAGCAAGAGAATAGAAAAGAAAAATGTATTTATTTTAAAAAAATGCAAAGGATAGTAAGGGAGAAGGACCCTAAATTCAATTCTCTTGCAGAAATTTCCAATGTAATGCAGAGAATGGAACATATATTCAAGAATTTTGAGAAAATGATTCATCACCTTGAAGGTGAAATGATAATTAAGGATAAAGGGAAAGCCCCCATGGAAGAAGAACAGTGTGGGGGAGAAATCCCTATTATGGAGGAAAGGCCTACATATCAACCTCCCAAGGAACAAAAATATTTTTTTTTATAAGGAGAAAGAATCAAGAAAGTAAAGATGATGAAGCTATTGTTTCCTCTCAATAAGATGAGAAAATATCTCCTTCTTTAGTGCCAAACCACCATCTCCTCCAAGGTCTACTAGACTTGAATTTTTTATGTCAATTCCCCATCACAACATGCATCACCACCAAAAGAGCCACCACTAAAGAAGCAAAAGGTCAAACCATCAGGTTTGGTGGATTATGATGATGGTGAATCTGAGGAAGAAATTTGGGTATGAGAGTAGGAAATGTAATAGGGGATGTCTTCTACATAGACAGTGATTGTGCGACAACAGTTGGGTATGAGGTTGAGAAAGGCTAACCTTACCAAGATTAATAGCACTAATGATGTCAGGGTGGAGGCATGCACAAGGTTATTGGATGATGATTCATTTATAAGATCTCAAGCTTTCATGGAATTTGGCTACGAGAACAAGAAGGATGAATATGTTAACAATGTGGCTAAGAAAAAAATTCTTCACCCAGAGTTACTTGATGCCACTATACAAGCACAAGTCTTATAGGACATGAAAGCTAAATTTCATAGAATGAATACAACAAAAGGAAAAGAGCTAGTAAGGAATAGTGGTGTCTTGTTGTTTCTAGAATGGGATCTAGCTTCTACTATTTCTTTTGATATAATAAAAAGATGTGATAGACCTTTCTATAATTCAAAGGAGGAAGCTACAATTTCACTACAAGGATTTGCATTCAGTTATTAGTGGGACACACTTGTTGTATTACCCTATCTCCTAGCATAGGGAAGCTTGACATTGTAGAGCTTGTACTAGACTACAGGGGAGGCTTGATAATAAAGAGAGTGTTAGAGACACCAGCTATTGAAGCAACAACAATGTTAGTAAATATTGCCCAATTTGAAAAAGCTACAGTGAAGTCAATAACTATAGAAAGGGAGTCACTTAGAATTCAATACAATGATTTGTAAGTTGATTATGGAAAGAATTAACAACAAAAAAATGCAGCGGAAAATAGAGTTAGTATTGTTAAAGGAGAAAATACAAAAACTTGCAATCAAGAGAAAAAATGTAGACTAATGCTACCTCTCCTACTACTTCACATGAACCAACACCTACTCATTACACCCCTTCAAAAAGTTCCTCATGGGAAATTGTGCCATACAATATTGGAACTATACCAATTTCAATGGTGGAACCAGACACATCAGAAGCACCCCACACAGAGGAAGGTGACAGCAAGGAAGAGTTTCTTGAGAAGCTAAGGGAATACAAAGAAAAATGTGACAATCATAGTAGGGAAATATTTCTTAGTAATATGAATATTTTCAATACAGTATTAAAGCATTTAAATAGAGGGGTAAATAAAATGCTGAATAACATTCATGCTAGCTATTGTTCCATGAAGTTTTCTTTAAATAATTTTGAAAATGACAAGGAGATTGCCATCCTGCTTCTGGAGACATGGATCCCCAGGCTACAAGAATTGAGAAATATATCTATGGAGCCAAGCACGATGTTAACTATCCTGAAAATATTAAGCTCACCATTCAGATTGTAAATGAGATTCGAGAGTTCAGGTGAAATATAGAGAATTTAGAGACCAGGATCAGGGAATTGATTAAGAATTTTCATGAATCACACCATGGTCTCCTTCTATCCATTTTGAAGGATTATGGTAACATCAAGAACCTAAAGGGCTGGTTAAAAGAAACTAATGAAGTTATTTTAAATCAAGCTGCTTTGATTTGTCAATGGCATGATATGGGTATCCTAAAGAAGAACATGGACATGTTGGCCCATGCATAAATTATTCTGGAAGAGTTTGATATAGAGTAAAATTGAGTTGTTTCCAAGTATGAACCTTATAGGCTAAACACTGGTAAATTCATGGGCTTTGATTGGCCCACTGAAGAGTAAATCAAAGCTTGGAAGAGCATGTACTTGGATGTACTGGAAGAATAAGTTCCAATGGTGGGGTCGTGAATACAGTTCTGATCTTCAATCTGCAACCATGGTGATTAACAAAATGGAGAGAAATAATGCATAGCCTAGAAATAGTATAGATTATTCTTTTGTTAAATTATTTCAAAATATTGTTCTCTCCCCAACATGGAAATTGGTGGCATAAGTGTTGGCTCGGATGGGTCATTCCTCTCACTTTCTATTACTTTTCATGCTTTAGAGTTTTGTTGATAGGGCATGAATGTGGTTGATGCTTTTGGTTCATAAGGAAGATATTTTGATGTTGTTCCAACAAATGAAATATGCCTTTTGAAAGGTGGGTATATCTTCTTTAGTGATGAAAATGTTTTTTGTCTTATATGATGGTGTAGGAGCATCTTGCTCACAAGATGCTTCTAATTGGAAAATTTGAAAGAAAATGAACTTTCAAATGTGAAAGCATGTAAATATATGCAATAATGTCATGAAGGATCATACATAATGTATTTTTGGTCACAAATAGGTCAGTAGGTAGAAAAAAGATGGAAAAAGCAAAAATTGCAAAAAATGATAAAAGTTGCTAATTATGTAAATGTGCACAAAATGACCAAAATGTGAAAAGTCATCTAGTTGTAAGAGGTATTTAATTAGTTGGAGATGAAGGGACAGTCAAACTACATGGTGAAAAAATTGATATAAGTATTGGGGAAGGCAATCAAGTAATCAAGCATTGTATTCTTGAAGAATATCTGATAAATAAAGTGCCTTGTTCTTGAAATTTTGTGTTTCCTTTTAGCATATTACTTATTCATTAGGTTTGCACAGTAATACCATACTTAGTTCTTGAATTTAATTGATATCACATGGAAGAAGTGTTTATATAAAATCATTTTGAAGGAATTGGAATAAGAAAATCATTTGTTTGAGTCAATTCTTTACATACCGGTCTGTAAACCCTTATAACAGGGTTTGAGAGTCTAGACAGTAAATCAATGTCTACCCCACCGAATTAGTTAGTGTGGATCAATGGGGTAGGATATTTTTTATGTTATAGGTTGTGTGTATGTTGAATAATGCATGGGAAACAAGAATTTGATTTATGGTTGAAGATTTCTCAGAAAATACATAGTTTACTAATGAAAAAGGATGGCTCAAAGTGGTTTTTTGAAGAAAATCAATTATCCGCAAATGGAACAATATTTAGACTACATATTCTGACATTTTTAATCATGTTTGAGGTAGTGGCAGAGTAAGTACAGGTTTGGATCATACGTTTCTAAAAAACCCTTGTTGGTTAATGCTTGTTTTGTGCATAAAGTAGGGTTTCAAAGAACATTGATAATTTGAGCTTTTCCATTCCTAAAAATTGAAGAATCCTAAATTTTGAGATTGGTCAAAAGAATTGTTGAGGTCACTTGGTATTTTGGTGATGATTAAATACTACTTCCTTTGAGAAAATGGCCTAATTGGGGCTCTTTGCTAGCATACAGTCAGATTTTCTATTGATTGTTTCAACACAAGTGTACTTGATTTTATGGTATGTTATTATTGGCTGAAATGGGTCCCTAGAACAATAATTCAATTTTGGAGTTCCAATATGGTTAGCTTGCTATGCTATAAGGGTTTGGGTATTAAGCCTACAAGAAGATGTAATTTTGTATATACAAAGCTAAAGCAGATTGATTTTGTGTTGAAATTGCTTAAACCATGATGTTGAAAGTGTATCTATGTTTTGAGAGTAGTCTAGGTACATTACTTTATGATCTAGTGCTTTTTGAACAATAGGGTCCCTATGTGTAAAAGGTGATCTATTTGCAAAAGCCAATGAATCTAATAAACTAGTATTATGTGAATATATATTTTGTTTATTGTAATTAAAAATGTGATGATTTTAGTGCCTTGGATGTCTAGTAAATAAGAATGTGTGGAAAGTTGTCAATTTTCTTTAAAGAGTGAGTTGGATTGAAGAGGTATGAGTGAATGTTGAAAGAACTAATTGGTTCTCAATATTTTGATGGTGATATTGATTTGGTTCATTCATTTTAATGAATATTATGATGTATTAGAATCTACTGATGGTGTAGAAAACTGATTTGTTGATTGTGGTGATTGGTAGCCTTGAGAATGGAAAGTAAATGGATGGATTTTGGTAAAAGAATAAGTGAAATTGGTGAAATGTATAGTGTATTTTGATGATTTGTTCAATTTGATATTCTCAGTGGAGTTTTGGTTTGATGTACCCTGATGAGTTGTGGTTTTTGGTAGATTCCCTTGCATCAATTGGTATAAAAGCTAGCAAGGTTCTAAGGATTTGTTTAAGTGATAATTTTTTGATGTTGGTTAGTCAAGTTGTTGTTGAGTTTGGTTGCAAGTGCTTGATATCTATTCTACAGAGAGAAAGAGTTTTGAGTTGTGTGTTGGCATACAAGTTGAGGTATGTGGTCACCATCCTCCAATGGGGATTAAGCTAGGTAGAAGGTGCAAGGTAAAGAGTGTGAGGCATCTTACAAGATCTTCTATTAGGTAAGACAGATGGTTTGCTGAGTTGGTAAGTTGTTTGGTGAGGTAGTAGAGAAGATGGATACATGTCTGAAGAAGCACTTATGTTTGTAGCATGAAATGTACTCCACTGATGGGAGTAGATGAGAAGATGAAAATATGATGAGAACTTGGTTAGATAAGGTCAAGGATGAATTGAGGATTGAGGATAGATTGCTGGGAAAAAGGAAATGAGAACTATCAAAGGATAGTCATGTGTCCTTTTCAAAGAGTAAAAGTGATTGTGAAAGAGAAAGTAGAGATGAAGATAGATGGAAAAGACAAAGACAAGGAGTAGATTCAAGAGATAGAAAGTTGAAGCAGTCCAAGGCAGATTGAGGTTATTTTGCAAGTAAACGGAAATTTGATACAATATGTTTCCAAGGGACTTTGAAAGTTTTTGTTGGTTGGTTTTATGGTGCAGGATCACCTTGCTCACAAGATGCCTCTAATTGGAAAATTTGTAAAAACATGAACTTTCAAATGTGAAAGCATGTAAATATATGTAATAAGCTCATGAAGGGTAACACATAATGTATTTGTGGTCACAACGAGGTGGTATAAAAGATAGAAAAAGGAAAAATTGCAAAACATGCTAAAAGTTGCTAATTATGTAAAAGTGCACAAAATGACAAGAATGTGAAAATTCATTTGGTTGTAGGAGGTAGTTAATCAGTTGGAGATCAAGGGATAGTGAATTACATGGTGAAACAATATATTTAATCCTTGGGGAAGGCGAGCAAGTGATCAAGCATTGTATTCATGAAGAATATGTGATAAATAAAGTGCCTTGTTCTTTAAATTTTGCGTTTCCTTTTAGCATATTACTTATTCATTAGGTTTGAACAATAATAGCAAACTTATTTATTTAATTTACTTGATAGCATGGGGAAGTAGCATTTATTTAAAACCATTTTGAAGGAATTTGAATAAGCAAATAATTGAGTCAATTCTTTACATACCGATCTGTAAACCCTTATAACGGGGTTTGAGAGTCTAGACAGTAAATAATGTCTACTCCACCAAATTAGTTAGTGTAGATCGATGGGGTAGGATAGTCTAGGATGTGATAGGTTATGTGTATCTTGAATAATGTAGGGGAAACAAGAATATGATGTTTGGTTGCAGATTTCTCAGAAAAGACAAAGTTTACTAATGAAAAAGGATGGCTCCAAGTGGTGTTTTGAAGAAGATGAATTACTCAAGGATGGAAAAAGGTTTTTAAAGAATATGCAAAAAAATTTAATCTTGTTTGAGGAAGCCACTAAGAAAGTACAAGTTTGGAGCATACCTTTCTAACAAACGGTTGTTGGTTAATGCTTGTTTTGTGCATAAAGTAGGGTTTTAAAGAACAACGATAATTTGAGCTTTTCCATTCCTAAAAGTTGAAGAATCCTAAAATTTGAGACTGGTCAAAATACTTTCTGAGATCACTTGGTATTTTGGTGATGATTAAAGACTACTTCCTTTGAGAAAATGGCCTAATTGGGGCTCTTTTGCAGTATACAATCAGATTTTTTGATGATTGTTTCAAAACAAGTGAATTTGATTTTGTGGTATGTTATTATTGGTTGAAAGGGATCCCTAGAATAGTAAGTGGATTTTGGAGTTCCAATATGGTATTCTTGATCTACCCTTTTTTGTTGACTTTCTATGCTACAAGGGTATGGGTATTAAGACTACAAGAAGATGTACTTTTGTAAATACAAAGATAAAGGGGATTGATTCTATGTTGAAATTACTTAAGCCATGATGTTGAAAGTGTATATATGTTTTGAGAGTGGTCTGGGTATAGTAATTTCTAATCTAGTGTGTTTTGAACAATAGGGTCCCTATGTGTAAAAGGTGATCTATTTGCAAGAACCAATGAATCTGATAAACCAGTATTATGTGAATATATATTTGGTCTATTGCAATAAAAAACATGATGATTTTAGTGCCTTTGATGTCTGGTGAGTAAGAATGTGTGGAAATTTGTTGATTTTCTTTAAAGAGTGAGTTGCACTGAAGAGGTATGAGTGAATGTTGAAAGAAGTGATTGGTTCTCAATTTTTTGATAGTGATATTGATTTGGGTTAGTCATTTTAATGAACATTATGATGTATTAGAATCTACTGATGGTGTAGAAAATTTATTTTCTGGTTGTGATGATTGGTAGCCTTGAGAA
>VDFB02171367.1:0-37036 GCA_007258455.2 Sequoia sempervirens | reverse complement strand
TAGATGTGGCAAGGCTGTCAACTTCATATGCTATGCCACGCAGGAAGTGGCACCCGAGGTGCCTACGTATCAATTGAGGGGTCTTTTTTAATTTTTAAAACGCGTGGACAAATATCGTCCTCCCACGTGGCAAATTAAATTTAAAAAAGAATAGAAAATGGCAAAATGTCAATGAAGAAGCAAACATTGCAAATCAAAACAGTGACGCATTACAAATTACATAGAACACACATTGCAATATGATCACAATACATTGCAAATCAAAACAATAACAATGCATCTATAATTATCATATATTTAAAGTTGTCAAGGAAGAAGCATACATTGCAAATCAAAACAATAACACACATTGCAAATTACATACAACACTTTTTGGAATCTGATCATATTACTTCACAAACCAAAACAATAACTCTCAATCTGTACTTATCATAAAATTAAAATTGTCCACAATTTCGGTGCATTTGTAAATATCGAAACTTCTAAACTGTATGAAACTTGAGTTGCATGTGAAAACCAAAAAAAAGGTTGCATCTAGCTACTGCTGTGGGGAAATGGATCTTGGCTGGTTGGGGTGTCACTCGCCATGTTCTTGTCCCCTTCTAGTCGACGAGGAGTGTTGCATACATGACTGGGACTTGGAGTGGTAAATTGGGTGCAAGGGACATGTGTTGGGGGCGGTGGTGAACACATCTGTACATCCCGAGTGCCAAATTGATATGTATATTGAGTGCCCCTGAAGTTAGATTGGGAGAGGCTTGAATAATTCATTGTTGTGGAGAACTGAGGGATATTAATGTTGAGAATATCATGAAAGACTCCATTACTATGAGACAACGGATTAGAAGGGTTCCTTAACCGCCTCTCTCTTTGTAAAGCCCTATGTACCTCCTCAATCTCTCTTTCCTTTCGGTCTTGTTCCTTGTGAAGCCTCTCTTGCTCCTTTTTCGCATCTCTATCCTTTTTCTATTGTAATTTCTACTGCTCTTTTTCTTTTCACAATATCTCCTCAATTCTGGCATTCTCCTTAAACTCTGCTGCCATAATTTTTGCTACCCTTTTCTCCTCGTTTTGTTGTCTCTTTCTTTCTTTTAGCTCCTCGACCTCTTTCTTCCTTTTCTCTTGCTCCATTAACAACCTCATGTAGTCATCTACTATCAATAGTTGAGACTGTCTACTAATCTGAATTGCACCAACTTTGGATTTCTTTTGACAGACAGTGTGCACAAGCAGCTTGAGGAACTTGTTGATGTGCAAAACTATTTGTGTTTCTTTTGTCCCATCCAATTGTGTGGAAATGACCTCATCTACTACCTGTGATCCCTCTAGTACATCTTCATTGCCTCGTAAATATGAATTGCAAGAAGGAGCATAGTAATGTACAACTTGAGAAGGGTTAATTTCTGGTGGTGGTGATGGGAAAGTATAGGTATCCTATTGTTCTAGGACTTCCAAATCACTGCCCAAGTTCATTTCTCCCTCAACCAACTAGGATGGTTGGCTTCGTTGTGATGGAAGATCTAAACTTTCGCTGAATTGATCAACGAGGTTGTCCACCATGGGAGGGGTGTGTTCATTAACCACCACTTGTGCAACTGATTCAATAGGACAACTATGAGGTGAGTGTTGTGTTTTTGTTGCAGTCTGCAAATGTCCATCTGGAAGAGTGGACTACAATATTGCAACATCATCGCTTGACAGACCAAGTCTAGAAAGGCTGAGAATGTTTTTAGCTGTGTTAGCATCCTCGCTGACCACAAATGTCTCACTGGGATGCATGCCGTTGACAAGTGCATCAGGATTTAGCAGCCATATACCAATCCTTTTAAACCCAAATTTGAAGTTGTCAACTGTCAAAGCTCTTTTCATTGATTTTTTGCCTAATATTGTAAGTTTTGTCCTCCTCACTTCAATGTTTGGAAACCTTGACAAAAAATATGCACGTTCTGATTTGAAGTAAGCTTTAAAAGGTGCAAACACTCACATCCAATAGTTGTAGCTTATGTGATGTGTGTGATGGAAATGTTAACAAATCTACACCAATTTTTCTTACTTCCTGGATGGTTTTGAGTGCTACATGGCTTCCATGGCCATCAAAGATTAGCAAGACCCTATTGGTGGCCGAGACACTGCCTAGAACTGAGGTTTTGAAGTGGGTCAACCAATCTATGAATAAGTCTTTGGTCATCCATGCATGGGGTTGGGCTACCATGCATGCACCTGGTTTGTAGTCTATGATGTAATTATCTATGTTTGCACTCCCCTTGAACAAGTAGAATCCTGGAATGCTCTGCCCGACAGCATTGACACAACATAGAATGGTTATCCATTCACGACTCTTTGGGATAATGGAAGAGACATTCCTACTACCTTTTCTTGTGAGCACCTTCATGGACCCAGTTTTTCCTGCTTGGATGCTAGTTTCATCACAATTCCATATGCGATTAGGACCATATGGCATGGCTTCATATGTTGTAGACATTGTTTTGTAGAATGCAGCTACAACATCAGCTCTAAGATTGAATGCCCTATCTTTGTCTAGGCCTTCAACAGTTGGTAATGCAAGTTCAGGATGTCTGTGCTTGAAGCCTGTCCACCAAGACTTCCCTAAGAACCCATTGGTGAAAGGTTTTGGCCTATTCTAACATATTTGGTAACCTCAGACTTAAGATTGACTATCTGAAGACCATGACCAATATCAACCATTTGCTTGCACCATTCCACAATAAGATTTTCTTCCTCTTCACTGAGGACTACTGGAAGACCTTTCTTGGAAGTTTTTGTTAGACCCCCTAGCCATTTGGATAATATGGTTGTTGGGATTGACCACTTTTTGGAATCCCCCCTTAGAGACATGTTATTCTCTTCAACGTCATAGAGTTCCCTTTTCATGTCGTCTGAAGACCACATCTTCTATATTTATTTTACCTTCTGTGGCATTTGAGGTGTAGTAACCTCGATCTGCAGTATTTGAGGAGTAGAAACCTCATCTACTTGTGCAACAAGATCTATTTCAAGGGGGAATCTAGCTTTGTCGAAGGGAAACTTTGTCATGGCTCTTTTCTTTTTTTGTTCCTAGTATGGGTCACCACTACATTACCCTTGGCCATCTACACAGAATAAGTACAATCAAAATAGTGATGCTTGAACAAAAGAATAATTAGTTTGTAATGCAGAACATATGAGAATAAGATAACCAGAGTCAATGATAATGTAGAACCTATGAAACACAAATGCTTGAATAGTTATCTTTATATGTATGAAGAGAGTGATGCTTGAACAAAAGATTATTTAGTTTTTGTATGTGTTATCTTTTTAGTTTGTTTCATTTCAATTGAGATCATCTATTCTAACAGTTTAGAGAGTTACATTTATTCTGGAGTGAGCGACATAAGGTTATAAACAAGTAAGAAGCACAAAATTACAAACTATGCAAGGGAGTTATAGTTTAAGAACATCTCATATCTCTTAAGCGTTTACAACATTAACATTCTCATGCACAACAAAGTGAAAACCACACTCACATTTTAACTATGACACAATAGAAAGCTTACGAAGGAAAAATAGTAAGAGTTTAACAAATCTCACATATTTTGTCTTTGACGAACTCATTGATAGGCATAATTTTTTGTGAATTGATGAAGCAGAACCTATGAAAAGGATGGAAAAAAACCTAATAAGAATAGAAACCTTAGTGATTGATAATGCATAACCTATGAGAATAAGATATCGAGAGTGAATGACAATGTAAAAGCTATGAGAATAAGATAACTAGAGTGACTGATAATGCATAACCTATGAGAATAAGATAAGCAAAGTGAATGATAATGCAGAACATATGAAACATAAATGGTAAACCATGACTAATATTTACCATATAAATGATAATGCAGAACCTATGAGACTACGATAAGCAAAGTGAATGATAATGTAGAACCTATGAAACAAATATGCTAAACTATGACTATAATATTTGCAATATAAACCCTACTGAAACAGAAAGGCTAAACTATAACTGTAACATTTCCAATATAAACCCTAGGGAAACAAAAATGGTAAACTATGACTATAATATTTGCAGTATAAACCCTAGGGAAACCGAAATGGTAAAATATGACTGTAATATTTGCAATATAAACCTTTGGGAAATAGAAATGGTAAATTGTGACTGTAATATTTGCACTATAAACCCTAGGGAAGACATATGCTAATGTATGATTGTAATATTTGCAAAATAAACCCTAGGGAAAGCTTTAAATGGTAAACCATGACTGTAATATTTGCAATATAAACCCTATGGAACACATATGCTAACCTATGACTGCAATATTTGCAATATAAACCCTAGCGAAAGATAAAGAAAAACATGTGACTATAATATTTGCAATATAAACCCTAGGGAAACATAAATAAAAACCTATGGCTGTAATGGTTGTAATGAAGATCAATATGAAGCTTACAAATGGAAAACAATAATGGTTGTAATGAAGAGCAATATAAAGCTCGTGAATGGAAAAGTGTGAGAGGAAAACCTAGAACAATATGGATGTTGTTGCATTGGAATCTGAGTTGCTACCTCCCCTTGATGTTAACTCGGTGAATTATGTGTTTGTCACTCATTTTCTTATGTCACTCACTACAAAATAAGTGAATACTTGAAGGTTTTCACAGCTATTTGAATTAGGAATTATTTGAATTTGATTGATGCTTGTTTGGTGTGGTGAAATAAATTGCTATCCGATTTTGAATTTGAATTTTGGGTCGTATGAATTAGATATTTGATTGATTTCGGCCATTAATTCTTGAGTTGATTGGTTTGGTGGGTTGTTTGAAATTGTTTCCATTTTTTTTTAATAATGGCAGCCTTATAGGATTGTTAAATGGATGCAGGTGGGATATTTGTCTTTGGCACCAATACGTGCACACCCTACTTGGCGAGATGGGATAGATTGATGCCGATACATGTTGTAGGTCTCATGGTTGAAGGGACAAGCGAATGCATTTGCGTGTTGGTTTGGTTTTGCTACACTGGGAAACATGGTTGTAATGGGTTCGCCAATCGGTCAAAGATGGGTCAGATGGGTTTGAATGTTGTTGACTTGGCACCTTGTTTATGTTGTGTAGTTGTGATTAATGTGAAAGTGACGCCTGCATTGGTGCAACAGTTGGGTTTACCAATTTATGGGGAAGGGTGCATGTCTTAATGTTTGGGTTGTTTAATTTCCATGTCAGAATGCTACTTGTTATATTTTAGATACAAGTTGGATACACTTCATCATGTTTGGCTGCCAGCGTGTATTTGTTTTATTTTCGAATGAATATTATTAAGTGTGCATTTTAAATCTGATTTATGTTTAATGTCATTGTGCCTATCAATGGAAGATTTTTTTGTTAAGTTGTGGAGGACTGGTGTAAGGGTGTGGGCCCCAACGAGCACATGTCCCATTGCACGTTACGACCCCCACCTACATATCGGCTCCTCTCCCCTATATGGGCATGATTTCACACATAATCTAAGGGAAAATGACACTCAATAGCAAGTGGCATGGGTGTAAGAGTTGTACCTATAATTTTTTTATGGCAATGGTAGTAGCTTTTGTAATTTATTTCAAACCCATTTAATGTAAATGATCAATGATGATTTATTTGACATCTTTATGAGCTCTATTTGTAACCTAGGTGATCTATGTTAATGCATAAAATTGTGTTTTGTAGTCTTGGTTTGTGCTTGACTTATGAAAATATTTAAATAAGAAATTTATTTGTATTAAATCAGAAAAGTGAATAGAAATTTAGGGTTTCATAAGTTTTGTTTAAAGTATTAAAATTGTAACACATTTGTCCTAAATATTTAATCTAGAACATTGTAATGGTATTAGAGCAATATTTATTTTGGTTAAAATATTTAAATCTACAATTTATTTTCCAAAGATATCCACTGGGGATGATACACCCATATTCAACTACATCTATGCAAATTTGTGGCTCTTTGCACCTAATATTTGATATTGATTTAGTATGAGGTTCTTTGATTCTAGTAGTATATTTTATTTTTTTATACTTGTCCATGTTTCATTTAGTGGAGCTCTTCATTTTCATGTTCCTTATCTTTTAGGGACACGTATTTAATTTTTTGGGGAGGCTTCTTAGTCCTTCTCATGTTCTCTCTTGAAGAAGGGAGCTTTTTCTCTTATTTTTTTTCTCATTTTCCTTGTTTATGAGGAAATCTTTTGTAAATGGGTACTTGATCAAGTCTAGTTGTTGGAGCCTATCCTTTTATCTATCTCTCCCTAAATTTTTCTTATTGGGGGTGATGGTGATTTTATTTTACTCGCATTTAGTTCATCACTATATTGTATTATATTCACCTAACAAGAATAAGCTCACCTAGGTAATTATGTTAATTAGTCATGTGCCCCTGTATTATGCACTTAATTGTCACTTATCTAGTCTAGTTTAAGTTACATTGCTATCATGATAATTTATCTAGTCATCTCCACCTATGATGCATGTTGAGCTTTAGTTAGATCTATCATGGATGTCCACCTTTAGCTAGTTTTAAGCTTTCATGCATTGCCTTGATCTATATAAGCAAATGCTTATTTATATATACTTTGTTACTCCAATTGATTAGTACAACTATTTTATTGGATTTCTCTTTGACTCTTTCATTATCTTTGTTTATATTTTTGTGTGGAAGGTTTGTTAGTTTGATAATTCTTGGATTTGTGGAATATTTCAATATTTCTATAATTTTTGTGTTTCCATGTCACACAAAAAGTTCTTGATTGAGTGGTTCCAAATGATCCAATTGGTCCAAAAACATTTGAATCAATTTTCAAATCATTGGGTGGAGGCTACAAAGAGGAAGGGGGATGGGTAGGATGGGGAGGGGAAGATGTGACTTTCAAAGAAGTAATGAGTTAAGAGGAAAAATTAGTACCAATGCCTTGAAGCACTTTTATACCAAATGGCTTAGTAATCAACAAACCATGATTGACCTCAATCAAATATGCATAACTATCAACATGAGCTAAAATAGAAAATTCATGTGCAAAATATGATTGGTCCAAACATTTATCATGATCAAAGTTCTCAACTTGGACTCAATAGTAGCAGTAATAGTGATAGGACCCATGCTAACAACATTAAAAATACCATTTTCAAAAAACTAGGCCATTTGCTGATTCAAACAAGGGATTCTCTTTAAGGCAAGGAATTGGGTCTATAAATAAATTAACAAATAAAATCCTAGAGGTCAAAACAAGGGGCAGGTATAATGGAATGAAAATAAGATCACACACTAAAAAACATAACCTTAAATAAAGGTATGACAAAGAAGCAACCCTACAAATAAATACAAACCCTAATGAGATCTAAAAATAAAATATGTAATCAAACAATGTATATCCAAAACCATAATAAAAAATAAATAAATCCAAAGCCCAAAACCCAAGGCCATGTACCAATGTTAGGTTCACTAATTTATGTAATGAAAATAAAATCTCTTACCTACAACAAATAATTAATAATAGAAAAAACTTAAGATTTTAGAGTTAGGAGTAGAACAATAAATATCAAATTAGACATATGGAATATACATAACATAAAATACTAGTGGATGACTATATTGTTAAAGATATCAAGAATCAACTCACCAATGTATAGAAAAATAGGGCCTTAATGACAAATACCTCAAAGTTTATGAACTGATTATATTTTTCTCTAGTTTAGATTTGTGGTTGTGGAATTGATATGAACACCTACAAAAGTGACCTATAGCATGTAATTGATCATGGCCCGCATTAGTGAATTGAATTTTTTTTAATTCAACTCTCATTGATGCACCTTGATTCATTGTAATTGTGTTTGAAGTGAGATGGTGTTGAGAGACACTTGAACTTGTTGGGTAAGGGTTTGTTCTCCTTTGACCAATTCTTTGGGTGAGCATATTTAATAGTGATGAAAATATATCAAAGACAACAATCAAACATGTAGTATTTTTAGGATGATGTAATGTTGATGCCATAGTTTTGCTCTTTATTGTGTATCGTGGATGTTCTTTGATCAAGGTGCATATGATAACAATGAATTAGGCCATGTCCTTTAATACAACATAGGAAAAACTTGACAAGATTTACTTTAAAAGTAGAGTTTTAAAAACATGAGGTTCATATTTGTAAGATAAAAAATGAGCCAAGTCAATTTTAAACCCTCAAATCCAAAATAGAATAACAAACAATAAATCTGAAAATCAAAACTAATTCCTAGAAATAAAACAATATAAAGACAAACTAAAACAAGTGATAGATTAAGTTTGATTTTTGTTGATGAGATACATAATATGTTAGTTGGTTTAAAGTAATGTTGTTAGACTAATTAATTTGCCAATACTACTAACACGATTAAATTTTATGAAATCACTTGACATATTAGTTATGAAATTGTTGAACCACTTTCAAACTTTTGCTTCTAAATGATGTTTAAAAGAAAATGAAACAACTTGATTCAACAAAAGTTACAACTATGTTGTAGATGTTAATCAAAAAGACCATTGTCAAATGAGAATTAATTTTTTTAATATGGTGCAATTTAATCATTAAATTTGAACATGAATACATATAACTTTCAATTGATAAAGACATTAAGATTTGCACAAATATAATATTTCTTAAGTAATCTATGAAACAAATAGATATAAAATATAATTATTCATTGTCTTTTATTAAATATTAATTTTCATATTGTTTTGATTATATGGGAAACGCGGGTTTTGAAGGGACCCGAAACCCTTTACAAAAAAAGAAGCAACATGTTACTCCAACAAATATTCAATAGCCTACCAGCAACAACCCAACAACCAAAAAACCAACCACCGCGGGTGCCAAACTAAAGAAAATACAACCAACAATCAACAGCACCCACCAACAAAACAACCTAGAAGAGACTAACACCCAGCAGAAATAGAAAGAAACAAGAAACTAGTTAAGGCTACTTAGGGTTTTGGCCACCTCAATTTGTTGGTTCTTATGTTTTTCAACCATATCCTGCAGTTCCTTTTTCTCAACATCAAAAGCTTTCTTCCATTCAGCCGACCCTCTACTAACAGGTACCTTGTCATCATCCTCCGTAGCTTTTTTTCCCTTTCCCTTAGCCATTTGTTCTTTCTCCATGATCTCTAAGAAGAAAACCCAATCTTCTTTGAGCTGTCCAATTTTCTTAAAAAGAATTTCCAAAGCTTCAACACTATTCTTGACCAAGGTGTAGCTCACCTGCAACAATTTTTTGATATCACCATTTATACCAACAACCTTGGCCTCAAGGGCCTGCAGTCTTTCCTCGCACAATGCCTTAAAGTCATTGAACAAGCCTTCAAGTTCCACCATTCTATCAATGAGGATGTCAGGCACAAAGGCCTTCTGAACATTATGCATATTCTCCTTTAAACCTATTATCTTGATATTGATTTTATTGAATTCTTGCAAAGTCCATTTGGCCAATTTGAAGGTGCCCATAGCCCCAGCCCTAGCCATATCTAGCAAACCAAACATAGAAGTATCATCCTCATCCAGGTAAGAAAAATCCTTTGAAAGAGGATCAATCTTCAAGGGCGGATTAACATTTTTCTTTTCCTCATCCTCCACATTCAAATCCCCAACCTCCTTATCCAGAGACACCTTAGGCATGTCATGAACTAGAGAGTCCTCAATAGTCACTGCTTTGTTAGTAGGAATCTTACCTACCTCAGCCTCTTTGGAATCCCTAGCCGCAACTACAAAATCCTTTTTCTTCAAATTGGCCAACCTCTTCGACAGCCTTCTCAGTTTTTCAACCGAACCAACATTAACCTAGGTCCCAACCTCAAGAGCCCCACCAACATCACCTTTATCAACAACCAGTTCCACGGTCGTAGGAGAGGAATCATCTGACCCTACCTTTGTATCATCACTCCCAGAAAAGGTCAACCTCTTAGGAGCCCTATTACTCTTAGAACCCACCACCTTCCTTTTCTTTGAGGCTGAAGCCACAACCGCAAGGGATACATCTTCCTCGTCCTCATTCCATTCCTCCTCCTCATCTGAAGAGGAGTCTAAATCCGATGACCCTAATAAATCACTTAAAATCTCTTTGTTGCCTTTGATGGTTGGAGTCGAGGTAAGAGATTGGACATGCTCCATTATAAGCAAAATAAGCCCTTCATGGAGGACAGGGGCCCTCCTGTTCTTCAAATGAGCATACATCGAGGATTTCAATGAAGATAAAAGAAAAAGGGAAAGGAAATAAACAAACCATGTTTGAAATGATTAAGAAGAGTGAAATAGTGACCAAGAAGAGCCTTATATCTCCCTTCCAGCGTCACGTACCACATGATCACCTTTGCAACCCTAGCCCAGATCTTCTTGAGAGAGGTTCTCTCATAACCCTAGCTCTCCAACTTGACCAAATTCTTCCGCTCATCATCCTTAAAAAATTGGGACATCGCCTCCTAATTGCTCTTTTTGTCTTTGAAACACTTCCTTCCCACAGTCAACATCCCCATAACGGTGGCTATGAGGTCTTCATTCACCTCCACCTCCAGCCCTTTCATCACAAGCTTATGATTATGCTAGAAATAGACAAACTTGGTCGAGGCATTAGGGTCATGCTCGTGCAATCTCTCCAAAAATGGAGTAAAATTACCATGACGAAGAATGTTCCAGAGCTTCTTCTTTCTTTGAATATCACCACAGGAGTGTGGCTCAACTCGGATTCTGCCGCCGCCCATGGTAGCCCAAACAAACTACACAAAACCCTGGTGAAAGATACCCAGAAGAAAGCAAAATAACCATAAAATACCCACAAAGTGTGCCAGATGGGGAGAAGTACAAGGCCATAAAATTTGCATCGCCTTATCCGACGCCATCAATTCTTAATATGTTTCTAGCATTCTTGGGAATGATCAATCCCTCCTCCCACAAGCGAAATTCACTAAGGCTGATAGCCAAATTGGCAAAGTAATCAACAAGAGAGTTTCCTTCCCGATAAATGTGAGAGATGTGAGTCTCATCACAAGATTGTAACATAATTATCATATCCTTTACTGACTTATCAACATTCCAACTTGGGGGATGCGTACCATGCAAATAATTGATGATATTCATAGAATCACCTTCCACCCAAACTTTGGAAAAACCTTTACTAATTGCATATCTAACACTCATGAACGCAGCCTCCGCCTATGTGCAATGATTAGTCTGTGTACCCAATGGGAGTGTCACCATGCCAAGAAGTTTCCCAGAGTTATCCCTGAACACCCCCTGCATCCTACAGGCCTGGGATTCCCCTTCGCTGCCCAATCAAAGTTAATTTTAATCCACCCAGCCAGAGGAGGCTGCCATCTTGTGTTCCTCCTCACCATAGTGCTAGCCTTGCGAGTCATAACAGGAACCGAAGAGATTTTCCAATTCAAAGTCACCATAAGATCATAGCCAGCAAGGCACATAGTCAGATCACTTTGAGTGGAGTCAGATCTAATGAGAGCAAAATTCTCCAGGATAGCCCGACGAACCTTGATAAAAAGACTATCAACCTTCAATTTAGAATCCTGAAAGATCCTATTATTTCTTTCTTTCCAAAGTCCCTAGGAAATATGTGAGGCCATAAGATCTGAGAGCCCATGCAACACAGAAGAGTAGGAAGGGCAATTCCACTGAACATAAAACTTAGCTAGAGAGTCTGGAAAGACCCACCCTAAATCCTAGAGTCTAAGGAACTTACTCCATAGGGAAAATGAGAAGTCACATCCCATTAGGATATGAAAATCATTCTCCCCATTAGCTTCACATAGAACACATCTATTAGGAATCGCAAAGCCCCTCTTACATAGATTGTCAAGCATAAAAACTTTACCTTGCATAATCAGGCAATAAAAGACATTCACCTTAGGAATCAATTGCTTATTCCATAGTCACCCCCAAAACAGAAAAGAATCCAGATTACCAAGAGAACTCAAAAAAGCAGAGGGCACAAAAAAATTACCACTTGCACACAAGGCCCAAAGCACTCTATTCAGTCTAGGAAACAATGGAATCTGAACCTTACATAGGAAATCCTTAAGGATCTTCAAAGACGGATCCCAAACATCAAAATTCTTCCACTCCCCATCCTCAAAGTAATCTGCCACCTTGATTCCAAAAAGTTGTTTACACAGGGGAGCAATAGGAGGGGCCCAAGGGAGAGAAATAAGAGGGCATACCCCACACCAAATTTCTTCCCAAAAAACAATACTAGTCCCATCACCCAACAACCACTTCACACCTTTAGCAATCACATCTCTACAAAGCAAAATATTCCTCCAGAAGCATGACCCAAACATAACCTCCTCTAAGGAAAGCATATCCCAAGGCCTATCAAGACCAAACAAGCACTTATTACCCACTAGATGAGCCCACCCAACATCCCCATTCAGGAGCCTCCATATATATTTTTTCCAAAAGAGCCTTATTAAAAGATTTAAGATTTCTAATCCCCAGGCCACCCCATTTCTTTGATTTAAAAACCAAATCCCAGGCCACAAGGGGAATCTTGGCTTTGGATTCCACCCCTAACCAAAGGAACCTTCTCATGATCTATTCCATTTTTTCTTCAAACTTAACAGGAACCCTAAATAAGCTCATAGCATACAAAGGTAATTTTTGAAGAGTGGCCGAAATAAGTTGAATTTTACCAGCCTAACTAAGGATCGCACCTTTCTAGCCCACTAACTTCCTATTGAATTTATCAAACAAGCCCAACCAAAAGGAGTCTAGAATCCTAGAAATACACAAAGGAAGCCCCAAATAGGAAGACGACAATTCACCTCGATTACAAGACAGGATTCTCGCCAACTTGAGCTACAAATCGTCTAGAGTATTGAGAAAAAATATCTAACATTTAGGAAGGTTGATCTTCTGGCCAGAAGCCTTTTCATAGTCAGCCAATAGCCACTTAACATCCCTCGCTTCCTTAACTGAAGAAATCCCCATCAAAATGGTGTCATCAACGAACTACTAGTGGGTAATCGGGTTACACCTGGAAGAGGGTGAGAGACCTTGAAAAACCCAAGCCTAAAGTGCCTTCTAGATGTTACGACCCAAAGCCTCTGCCATCAGGATGAAAATAAGCGACGAGATAGGGTCACCCTATCTCAACCCTCGCGAGCTCCAGAAGAAAGGCGAAGGAGAAACATTCACCAAAACAACAAATGAAGGGGAGGAAATAAGTTGCTCAATCAGTTGAATGAACTTCTTACAAAATCCAAACCGATCTAACACACTTAGAAGAAATCTATAGCTGACTCTATCATAAGCTTTAAGCAAATCCAGCTTCAATAAGAAACCTGGCTTTTTAGAAACATTAATGGAATGGGCCAATTCATGAACCATAATAATAGAATCAAGGATCTGTTGGCCCTTCACAAAGCCACTTTGCTAATTCAAGATCAGAAGCGATAAACATTTTTGCAATCTAGAAGCCAAAACTTTTGAAAAAAATTTATAGATAGAGTTACAAAGGCTAATTGGACGAAATTCACCAAAAGTCTTAGCATCAACCGATTTAGGAATCAAAACAATGAAAGTTGCATTCAGTTCCTTTAGCAGACTTCTAGAACCAAAGAACTCCTTAGTAGCATTTATCACATCCTTGGAAACAATCTCCCAATACGACTGGAAAAATAAGAAGGGAAAACCATCAAGGCTAGGGGCCTTATTACCTTCAAAAGAAAACACTACATCTTTAACTTCCGAGACAGAGGGAATAGCCGTCAGATCCTTATTTACCTTTTCTGAAACCAAGTTGGGAATAGCCTCTAGGGAAGCATTCACACAGCCTTGATCCCAGACCAGGTCATCTGTTAGGAGACCTCCAAAAAATCTAGCAGCCCCTCCATGAATGTCTTCCTCAGCTTCCAATAGCGACCCATCCACTTTGATCGAGGAAATTCTATTAGACACCTTATGTCTCAAAGCGCTGAGATGAAAAAACTTAGAATTGCGATCCCCAGACTTAAGCCAGATAGCCCTAGATCTTTGTCTCCATAAATCCTCTTCCTTGGATATGATATCATGAAGTTGAGCAAGAAGACCATCTTCCTAAAGTTGAATATCCTCCAATAAGCCCTTCGATTGGATAAGATGTTGGACCTCATCCAACTTATTGAGGATAAGGCTCTTAGAATAAAAAATGTGACCAAACAAATCTTTGTTCCACTTCCTAAGATTCTTCTTAACAAAATTCAGCTTTTTAGCCACTCTATACATCACACTACCATCAACATTAATTTTCCACCATCTTCTTATATAATCCATAAAATGAGAATCCCTAAGCCACATGGCTTCAAACCTAAAGGGAAATATTTTCTTACTCCCAATCTTATCCACCATAAAAGAGAGAGGGAAGTGATCCGACCCACAACGTGTAATAGATGACAAGGAACAAGCAAAGTCCACAAACTAGGACGCAAAAATCAAAGCCCTATCCAGTCTAAATTGAATATTATCCGCTCCAACACGTCTATTAGACCAAGTAAAACTTGCTCCAAAAAGCTTAACATCTAACATGGCATTATCATCAATAAACATTCTAAGATCAAACTTGCTCTCAGGGTCTGCCAAAGAGCCACCCACTTTCTCATCATCATACAGATGAGTGTTGAAGTCTCCCATAACCAACTAGGGCAAATATAGAAAAATCATCCTAAGACTACTAAGATCATCCCATAGCTTCTTCCTATTTCTCTTCAAATTAGGAGCGTACACATTGGAAATGACCCAAGAATAAGACTCCCTAAGCCAAATAAACTTAGTCTCAACATGATTGAAACCATCATCAACTAGGGTACCTCTCAACAGTTTAGCATTCCAAAAGGTGGCCACATCACCCGAAGCTCCATCAGAACTCACCTCATGAAAATCACAATCTTTGAAAAATAAACTCTTCAAAGCTTCCAACTTGTCAATTTGCATCTTCGTTTCTTAGATCAACAAAATGTCTGGCTTATGATCATGGAAAAGATTCTTCAGGAGGGCTTGCTTATGCAAGTTATTCATCCCCTTGATATTCCATGAAATGACTTTCATTTTATAGAAGAGGGAGTTCTCTTTGAGCACAAATCAAAAAGGGTTTTTTGGACCCCTTCCGCAATATCCCGCTTGCACTCCCTTTCCCTGCTCTTCTGCAAGGAAGGTTTACCCTGACCCTTTGATTCAGACCCACAATACACTTTCTACCTTCTCGTGGTAACACCTTTATGAGGCTGAGGGGGAGGGGGAAGAGGAGGATTTCTTCTTCCAACCATGCACCTAGGTAAAACCCTCCTCATCTTTACACACAGAATCCACCACAACTAGAGCATTATTACCAATCCCTGATTCTGCACCCAAAGAGGGTGATTGAGGAACAATATTTGGCTCCACCACAGGACTTTTTGGGGAGAAAACAATCTCAGAGACATGGTCCATGTCTTGATTTAAGGAGTTATCATCAACAACTTCCTTAGGAAAAACTGGGTCCTTACCAACCACAACAGGAGGATCATCATGAAGTTCAATATTTACCTCACCCTCCAACCAATTTCCAGTCGTCGAATCACCCTGAATCTCTTTGGGTTCCTTAATCTTCCAAACCTTGGTCTGCTTGACAACCTTAGGTGGGGTGCTAGGAACAGGACAATCTTTGGCCCAATGCCATGTCTTTTTACACTTGAAGCAAGAAAATAGAAGATTCTCAAACACAATATGTTGCTTCCAAGACCCCACCTTAGATTTTAAGAAGAAAAATTTAGGCAGCGCAGTTTCCTAGTCAATCATGAAACAAAATTTGGCCACAACTAACCTCCTCCTCGACCTAGTGGCCTCATCAATAGAGACTAGCCGACTGAAGGAATTAGCAACCACCTTGAAGACTTCCTCGTCCCAATATTCTAACAGCAGATTCAAAAGCTTAATCCATAGAGATGCAGAATTAGCAAGACATTTTGACAAATCCATTCTTGGTTCCCATGGATGTAACACCATGGAAATCCTCCCAAAAGACCAAGGTCCTTTCACTAAAAACATTTCTCAGGTCTTCGTCACATGAGAAGGAAAAGGAGAAGAATCCTTTAGCCATCGCAATGACCTCCACCTGACCTTTTAGCGCCCACTTCTTGTGAACCCAAGAGAAAACCTCCTCAATACTAGGTCTAGGACCTAATAACTTGCCAACCATAGAGAAATCCATAATAGCAATGTTCTTCTCAACAATGGATTCTGGGACATAAAAGGAAAAAACACCTTCCTCATTAGATGAAGACACCGACTCAGTAGCACTTCCCTTTCCTTTAAGCTTAGAGGAAAAAAGGTCAGACCACCTTTGATCTAGCACAAAAGACTTCGTAGTCGTTTGATTAGCATCCACCTGGGAACCCACACCCTGTGGAACACTCGGAGATTCCCCAGATGGGACTCGGCCTTTAGAACTATCCACCACGTTATCCCCATGACACAAATGGACCGATTCCTTCGAGGGACAACCATGACAAGACACCTTGAGTGTCTCACCCACACATTTCTCCTCTAACTGTGCATCTTTGACCAAACCCTCGCCAAAAGACCCATCCTTCCCTAAATCGCTACCAGGGATCTTTTCCAAACCACACAATCCCTCCTTTTCCCCAGAAGAGACAGAAAAGCCCTATTATGTATCTTGGTCGAACTGCCATGCGTAAAAAATCCCAGGGCCTGAATCCAAATTCAAATTGCTCAAGCCTGCAATTAAACCAGTCTTCTCCAATGAACACCCCAATGGTTGCCTCCATTTAATTTTTTTTATAACAACCTTCATATGTTGAACCTCTATCAACTTCCCACCATGTTAAAATTGTTTAATTTTCATATTGTTAATTTTTGTAATGTCGTGGAATTGCACGTAGGGGCAATTCCACATTTTAACACTTTGCCTAGCATTTATAACACCCAAACACATTAATGGAAAAAATCCCATGGGTTGGAATTTCACAATTTTAGCTTCATGTGGACCAATGGCAGAGCGATATTAGCCTGATGACACATTTCCCGAAAACTTATGCTTCCCTGCGTAGTGCACAGATGTCTGTGTGACGTGTTAGCGTCCTATAAGTTTTATGAGTTTGAAATGAAGAATCTCAAATCTTGACTCTTGACATGTGTCCTAGCAGTCATATTTTCAGGTGTAACAACTCTTTGTCACCCTTGCATGCAACAAAACCCCTCATTTGCTCTCATTTTGAGGGTTCATTCACTCGATCAAGCTCTCTCTTCAACTTCACTCTTGAATCTCTTTTACTCTTGACAACAATACTTTCACAAGTGAAGCTCTGCCAGACTGAGGTCCCTCCAACAACCAAAGCTCTCTAGCAAGCATTCGACGGTGCACCCGTGTGTTCAAAAGGGGGTCGAGGCCTATTGGTAACGCTCTCTCACTCTTTTCTATTTACGAATAGATTAGATCTCTTTGTTCATTTACTACTTGTTGGTGCAAGTTCTACTCCTAAATTGGGTTTTGCTTTCACCATCCCCTTTGTCCATTTCAGTTACACTCTCTTTCTATCGGGTTGTTCGTGTAGGTGGGAACACCAAAACAGGGGTTTGACTACAGTAGGCCCCTATACAGCCCCAACATTTTCCCCTCATTTGTTCTATGTGTAGGTTGCAAAGTGGAGCTTGGAGTGAAGACTCGAACATCCGGTTGAGGGTAAGTTTTCTCCAAGTTCTCCTTGTATTATCATAGTTTGTGTTCTTTGTTTTATCATTCTGTTAAACAAACCTTAGATCTAGGCTCAGAAGTGAAACTCTATTTTGCCTGCCTGAGTTCTATGTTGCTCAGGACACCAACAAGCCCTTTGGAAGACAGTGCGCCACATTGGCATCCTGAATCCGTGCTACCATCCTTTGGTCAAGAGCTCCTCTATTGGAGGCAAAAATCTAGAAGTTTCACTCTCTCGAGATCTAAAGTAGTCTTCTCTAAAAATTAACGTGCATACATTTCTTTTGTAATTTCTTCATTCAATTCATGTTGAGGCGGATAAGGGCAGTTCATTCCTTGGGAATCTCTTGAGAATGAAGAGACTCGTGTGCAACGAATCCCTCTTATCTCACATTTTGGTGAACCTGATGTGAACATGTCGGATCTATTTTTACAATGTTTCAATGTTTATGATAATGATTTTTCCAAGGAATATTTTGACATGTTGGATGATGCTCTAGATAATTTCTTAGAAGCATCTTCCCCTATCCGTAAATCTTCCAAGCAAACCTCTTCTTCACAGGTTGAAGAGTTGATAAATGTTGTGGTGGTCTTTGTGGCTCCTCCAAGCCCTAAGAAACCCCTCATTTACTTGACCCCAGCTAGCCCTTCTCTAGGGAATGATTATTTTGTCTATGGGATTTCATATCATGATGATTCATCATATTTGTATTCAAGGTTCGTAAAAGCTACGGACTCTACTTCTTACAGTGTCATCAAACACAACATATAATACAAGAAGAAACAAATAGAATTTGGATCAACAACCTTTTGTTCCTACATCTCAACCTACTCAAGTTCCTACTTCTTTACCAGATTCTCAACCAAGTCTTCCTTCAACACCTAAACTTGTGAATAAAACACCAGGTGATTATGATCTTGTCGAGCAACTCTGTGTTACTCCGATGAAGATCTCACTCTGGGATTTGCTTCAAACCACCCTTGTTTATCAGTAAATGCTTCAAGAAGTATTGCAAAAGATTCTCTTGCCTGCCTCCACCATGCCTATGGATGTTAATGCGTTGTTGGCTCATATTCGTGCAGATTCGCCAAATATTATGTTCCATCTGCAAGAACTCTTGTCTCTAAATGTGCAAAAACAAGTAGACCCTTTAATGATTATAATTAATGTTAATACTATTGGTATTAGACATACCCTTGTTGACACCGGTTTGGATCTCAACGTTTTTGGTATTGATCTATTTCCTAAGATTAAATTTGATTCATCTTCTCTAACCACTTCTTCTTTGTACATTTGTGGGTTCGATAATGTCGGTCGCCAAGCTCTAGGCACGATAATATTGGCTTTGCAGCTAGGCTCTGTTACCTTACCTACTTTGGTTTATGTGATGTATATCCCTTTACCTTACAATCTTCTTTTGGGGAGACCTTGGATTCATGCTATGGGTGTTGTAACTTCTACTTTACATTGTTCTTTAAAGTTTGTTGCAAATAATCAAGTGGTCACAGTTAAAGCTAACCCAAGGGTTGTTCACCTTTGTGAGTTAGAGACTGTTGGTCAAGCTTTGGTTGTCTCCACTCTTAAGAATTATATTCCATCTTTAACTGATGATGCTATGGCATGTTCCTTAGCGATACCCTTTGTGGAGGTTGTCCCTGAAGTGAACACCATTAAAGACGAACCACCTAAAGTAGAAAGTCCTAAGTCTTCTTTGTCTACCTCTTCTTCTGAATTGAATGCTTTCCTTGGCAATGATTAGGGGTCCTTGGAATTCTCTGAATTCTTTATTGGAGAATACAAAGTGAGTCCCACTCATCTAAAGCTTCTAATAACCTTGAATGCCTCTGATGAAAAAGCGGATGATACTCCTGCCAAGGAGGAAAACTATAATCCTGTTCAGGAGACCGGTCCTTCCCCTGCCGAGGAGGATAATTCTACTCATCAAAGGAGGTTAATGTTTGTGAATTGAGTAAAGGATACATTTGTTCTCTCGTATATGAATTCAATGTTCACTGGTAGAATGAAGCTCTTTGTGTGGAACCACTACCTTCCAAAGTTTTGCAAACTCTCTATGGTTTCAGATATAGACTCGCTTCTCAATATGGCTATGGGTGAAAAGGCCTTGGACGTATTGAACAGGGAATCCAAGTCCCTATCCAGTTCAAGCCTTGTAAGCGTTATCTGGGTTTGGGATGCTCTATTGAACAATCTAAGCAAAAACCTTGGTGGAGTGTTAACATGATCTCAATTGAACTACTTAGTATGGTCTATCCTGAACTAATAGAGGAAGGGGTGCAGGATGAGAAATTCCCTCTAGATGTATTCTCTTTGAATGAAGCACTTGAGGAATTATTAGGTTCCTACTCCCCTTTGACTTCTTTCCATCATAAAATATGATTCCCATATCGCCTGAATGAACGAAAATATTTTAGAGAATTTATCCTGAGTGTTGATGAGGAGGACCCTCTAGCTAATGTTTAAGATGGCATCCTGATATCACATCTTGGATATCATGGTTCCCTCCTCAGAGGAGATACTACTGAAATCTCTATGGATCCTAAGTCTTCTAAAAAGGTGATTAAGATTGGGAAGTGTCTTTCTTCGGAAGAGGCAGAAAAACATTTTGATCTCCTACATTTTCATCCTAATAGCTTTGCTTGGACGTATGAGGACATACCCAGTATAGATGAGTCCACAGTGGTTCACAATATCATTTTATGTCCTGAAGCCAAGCCAATTAAGCAAAAAATCTAAAAGATCAATCCCAAGGTCGCGTTGTTAGTTAAGACTGAGATAGAGAAGCTATTGAAAGTAGGCTTTATCTATCCAATCAACTACTCCCCTTGGATCTCAAATATTGTCATTATTAGTAAACCTGATGGTTGTATTCATATATGTATTGAATTTCATGATCTCAATAAGGCTTCTCTTAAGGATGATTTTTTGTTACCTAATATAGATATGATTGTGGATTCGACTGCAAGCCATGCCTTGTTATCTTTTATGGATGGTTTCCCGGGTTACAATCAAATCAATATTAATTCAGAGGATCAGTATAAGACAACCATCACTACCCCTTGGGGTACTTTTTGTTATGTGGTCATGCCCTTTAGATTAAAGAATGCGAGAGCTACTTACCAGCGGATGATGACCCTAATATTTCATGATTTTATTCATAAGATTTTAGAAAATTATGTTGGCGATATCTTGGTGAAGTCTATAACCTATCAAGACTATGTAAAGAACCTTTGTCTTATTTTTGAGAGGCTTCGAATCTATAAGATGAGGCTTAATCCTCTTAAGCGTATCTTTGGCATAGACACAAGAAAACTTCTAGGATTTATAGTCTCTCATTGTGGAATCGAGATCGACACAATTGTTAGCATGCCTCCACCTAGGAATATCACTAAGTTGCAAAGTTTACAAGGGAAGATTCAGGCAATTCAAAGATTCATATCTGAGTTGGCTGATCGTACTCTTCCTTTCATAGATTTGTTAAAGAAATATGTTCGATTCATATGGGATGAAGAGTGTCAGAAAGCTTTTGAGTCAATCAAATCCTATTTGGCCAATCCTCATGTATTAATGTCGGCTATGTATGATAGACCCTTTTGCTTTACCTCATAGCATCACCATATGCTTTGGCAGCTTTGCTTGCTCAGTATGATCATGTCGGGAAAGAGAGAGTAGTCTACTACATTAGTCATGTACTAGTTGATTATGAAACTCATTATTCTTCCATGGAGAAGTAATGTCTTGCTCTCATCTTTGCTATGCAGAAGCTGAGGCACTACCTTCTTCATGCTTAAACACGTGTCATTGTAAAGAGTGACCTTCTAAAACATCTGTTCTCCAATACTGACCTTGTAGGGAGGTTAGCGAAATGGGCGATGTTACTCTCTGAGTTTGACATAAAGTTTATTACTTAGAAATTGATAAAGGGTCAAGCGGTTGTCGATCAATTGGAAGATGCCCCCTCGTCTCGCTCCTTCCCGGGTTTGGATTTGTTTCCTAATGGGAATATTCTTGCAATCAATTATGATCTCGAATGGAAAATATACTTTGATGTGTCGAGATGTCAGACTGGCTCCAGAGCATGTGTGGTCCTAATATCACCCGAAGGTAAGCCAATCCCTCTCTCCTTTTGATTGGACATTCCTTGCACTAATAACATCACTGAGTATGAAGCCCTCATTGCTAGCTTGTGTGCCATAATTGCACTAAAAATAAGATATTTTCATATAATGGGTGATTCTAAGCTCATTATGAACCAGATTACGAGAACCTACCAGGCTAAGCAAAGTAAGTTGTCTCTATATCGAGACCTCGCTTTGTCCTTGCTTAAACGGTTCTCCTCTTTCATGATAGACAGTGTCCCTAGGAGGGAGAATAGACATGAAGATTCCATGCAAGCGTTGCTTTCCTAGTACCTTCAGATGAGGATACGAAAGAATACCACTTTGTGGTTCAGGTCCTTTGGTCCCCAACTGTTTCGATCAACCTGAATCTGATGCTTTTGTGTGTTCTCGCGTAGACTCGATAGAATGGTTTTCTAATATTTACTACCTGAAGACTGGAAACTTTCCCGATGATGTGATGAAAAATGATCGCTCTTGTATAAGAAATATTTCAGTCTGTTATGTTATCTTGTATGATGTTCTCTATTGAAAATCTTATAACGGCTTGCTTCTTTGATGTCTCACTAAAGCGGAAATACCCCTTTCCCTTAAAGAAGCCCATTCAAGCTCTGGAGGTGGAAATTTTGGTGGTAAATCCCTGGTGAGGAAATTGATACACATGGGGTACTTTTGGCAAATGATGGAACAAGATTCATTCAATTTTGTTAAAAAGTGCCTGCAATGTCAGCAACATAGTTGTCTTATTCATGCACTTGCACAAAGAGTTACAAAACCAGACCTCTCCTTGGCCATTTGCAAAATGGGGGTTGGATATCATTGGAAAAATATCACCTCCTCCTAAAGGACATGCTTTTATTATCACTACTATAGATTACTTCACGAAGTGGGTCGAAGCTATCTCGCTTCGATCCACGAACGCTGAAGCTATTTGTAGTTTTTTCTTAAACAACATTATTTCTCGTTTTGGATTGCCTGCTACACTTGTTTTTTATAATGGTATGTCATTCAAAAATAAGGAAGTAAAGCAATTCTTGGAGAAATTTCACATTCAACACAGATTTTCCACACCATATTATCCCCAATCCAATAGCCAAGTGGAAGCGTCTAATAAGACTCTTGAGCTCATTCTTCACAAAACAGTTAATAAGCACAGTAAGGATTGGCATATTCAACTGACATATGCTTTGTGGGCTTATTGCACGAGTGTTCTTATGGAAATGGGAACAACACCTTACAACCTTGTGTATGATGTTGAAGCTATCATGCCTTTAGAGTTGGAAATTACGTCTTTCCGGGTTTCCCTAAAAGGGTTAATTGATGATGAAACTTATCGAGCTAATCATTTGCATCAGCTAGAGATGCTTGATGGGCACCAATTACAGGCCCTCAATTATCTTAAAGCTTATCAATGGTCATTATCCAAACAATATAATCAAAGTGTACTTCCTAGTACTTTTAAGATAGGTGACCTGGTTCTCTACGAGAATTAGAGAAATGTAAATGCGCCGCCTGATCAGAGAGGAAAATTCAGTCCTAACTAGTTAGGCCCTTACATTGTCATCTCCGTGTATGGTTTGAGTGCTTATGGATTATTTCCTATGGATGGAACACCTCTAAAAGAGCCTATTTATGCAATGCATCTTCATCGATACTATGCGTAGTTTCTAATGTGTCATATGTGTGGTGTTCACTCTTTAAGGGTTGTAGCATTGCAAATGTTGACATTATTCATTAACACATTATAAAAATATTTTGTGTTATGATGTTATCATGTGTGTGTGTCATACATACATGTATCCTACTATGTTGAGTATCCATCATTACATTATATCTTTTAAGACAATTAGATCATTATTGTATTTAATTAACATACATCCATGTGTGTTCATTAAATTATCATAGCATCTAATGCAAACATACATCCATACACATACATAACATCTGTAGCATCAACATACATGAAAATAAAGAAGCATACACATTAAAATACACAATGCCATGATGTCGGAATCTATATATATATATATATATATATATATATATATATATATATATATATATATATATATATATATATATATATATCGAATGTCATGTACATGTATCGGGCCACTATCATAAAAATAATGAGTGGCTACTGAATATGTGCATTAATGTCTGTACAAAAAATATCTACAAATATATATAGTGACTACAAAATTGATATACAAAATATGAGCTTTCTAAGGTTGGGGCATGTGGCTCCTAGAACCCTCTGGCTGTGGCTGTGGCTGTGGCTATGGCCTGGGAAGGGGTTGCATGGTGGAGATGGATCTGGAGCGGTGCAAGCGTGATTTAGACAGGGCTACGCGCATCCCCTCTATCTCTCCCTAAAGAGAGCATATATGCATCTGCGCTTGCATAAGCTCCTGTTGTAGCTGTTGATCACTTGTCGGGATCATGACTGTTGGCTAACTCGCGAGGTCATCAAGACAGATCTGAAGGGAATCAAGCACTTGCTCGGTGATCTCAGCCCTCATCATAGTTGTGTCTCGCTCTACGAATTCCTTCCGCAACTCTCTCGACAACTGGTCATGCTGCCCCTACACTATGGTGACATCAGCCACCCGTTGCACCACCTCTACTCGTGCCTCCTTGTATGCAATCCTGATATGCGCTACCGACTCAAAAAGGTGGACATGCTATCTCGTTGAAGTTGGTCGGTAGTGTAGACATGCAAAATTCACATTATGCATTTGATCGGATTCAGTCAAATTAGATGTCGCTATAGGACCATTCATCAATTAATCAAGTGCATTTTCATCCATTCATTTATCAAATAAACCTTATCATTCAACCTTCATCTTGCATCATTCACTTAATTAAATAAATCAGGACTTCATTTAAATCAAATTCTAAATCATATTCCATCATTTTCTGATTTAAATAAATCAATTATCAAAGTCTTGAAAGTCAAATCATCTAATCAGCATTAATCAGCATAATCATCATCTAATCCTAATCTAATGCTAATCACATCCCACTTGCATTATCTAGATCTAGCCACTTGCACAATAAATCAATTTTATTGATTTATTAAAACCTCATTTTCCCCTCAACATGACAAGTCAAACATGGCATTTATTGATGTTTTTCTTGTCCCCTCTCAAAATTTATTGCAAATTTGAATTCAAAATTCCCCTCTTGGGCACTCTTCCCAAATCTTGCATATACATCAAATCACATGATGACAAGTGTCCTCAACTCATTGGCTTGTTTTGATCCCACATTGGTCCCTCTTCAACACTTAGCATTTTGAAAATCTTTAAATAGGTGCATCATCCTTAAGCAAATCCTTCACAATTTCATGCAAGGTTACTCTCTTCATTTGAGATTTGATCTTGTTCATCATCACTCCACCATCTTCATAGCATTTTCAATTTGAGCTTTGATCAAGGATTGGGAAAGGGTCACTAGCACATGTGACACCAATCCAGCTATGGAATAGGTAATTTGGTTTTGTTTTCATAATGCTTTGGTCTTTCTAGTATCATTTGTTGCATTTGGAAGCATTCCTAAGGTATTTCATAGAGGCATTTTAATAGAGTTTGCATAACACTAACCCATGCTTGAAGTGTAGTTTGTTTGCAGATTTTAAAATGATGCTTACATTTGGCGCTAGAGGGAGGGGCTTTGCAAATTTTTAGGCACATCTCTTACGCCTGCTAATGGCGTTAGTTTGAAAGTCTATCAAATAGCTCACGTACTTTTCTTTTGACAGCTTCTTTGTTCTTGATTTACGTTTCTGCATTTTACATATTACCACATGTCTTCATACGTTCCATGGGATAGCATTTCTTTCAGAAATTATGTTACATAATTCACGCCTTGGGTTCAGAAAAGTTAACATAGCACACAATCTGGCTTTGATTCGCCTGTAACCTCGAGTAAAAGGTCACATGTACAA
This sequence comes from Sequoia sempervirens, assembly GCA_007258455.2. NCBI lineage: Eukaryota > Viridiplantae > Streptophyta > Pinopsida > Cupressales > Cupressaceae > Sequoia > Sequoia sempervirens. The sequence continues at coordinate 11,208 of VDFB02171367.1, read as the reverse complement.
AGCAGCTAGCTAGTAAGGTAGCTTGTTGGCATTGGGGCACGAACTGCTTATGGGTATTTAGGCGTGACTTTTCTTTCGCCTGCTAATAGAATCGGCCTGAAAGTCAGTCTTTTCAAAGATATCCTTCCTGTGGCATCTCTTTAGGCAGTGTCTCTCTTGAGGCATAACCCCCGCATTTTTCTTGCTGTCTTTTCCATAGATCTGCGCATTTTATCTTGTGACTTATGCGTTACAAAATCCTAGGCATCAGGGTAAAGGGGTTTCTTGTGTATGCTGGTAGATGTTGGCAAAAGTTGGTCGCCCCTGTTTCCCCAATAAAAAGCTGTTGTTTCTTCAAATACTAGCTGGTGTCAATATCGGCAGAGACTATCCAGCAAGGAGACCAGAAGCCTTGCATCCGTGCTTGCTGTAACTGGACTCCTTCGTAGCCTGCAAAAACAAGAAATCCATTATTCTAGAAAGTGTCAGCCTGTAACTGGAGGCCTTGAGATTTGACTGTCACCATAGCTATAAAGTGTTATGTTTTGTAAAGTGAGCCAGTCCCGTCTTGCTCTTTGTTCCTTGTTTGTCCGCATTTCCTACCTAAAGAATCTATCCGGGACTAGAGTTATATGATAATGTTGGAGAAATACAGTATCCCACGTGGTCTCCAGTGTTCTCCTTCACTGGAAAAGTTCTCAATATGAATCAAACCTCTATCTTTATGCTTGATGGATGTCCATACTTAGGTTCGGAAAAGCTTCCATTTTGGCGCAGGCAAAAGGTCCGCAGCAGGCGCACCTTTGATGACACCTTGGACCTTTGCTGGTTCCTTTCAATGCTGAGTGTAGTACTGGGTATTGTTGACTTTCTTTCTTTTTTTAAAAAAAAAAAAATCAATTGCAGGCATTCTTTATTACTTGTCTTATCTCATGAAGATTGTGGCTTTAAAATTAATTGGGCAGTCAACTTCATTACTGGCTTTACCCACCGACCTTCACTTGCTCACCATCAAAGAGACATCATCCACCCAATTTGTAGAATGAATCTTTTAGAGTTAATGCAATATTGGTAGAGGTAGGACTTAATTCCTTAGTCTTTACCCACGATGGAAATATAGAAAAGGGCGTATGAACTTTTAATCATTTACTGTTTTGAGGGGAAAAGTCAAAGGGGATAATCAACTTCCTGGAGGATGATTTATAGTGGGAGAAATAGTGGGACTGTGAAGAAACCGAACATGGCATATTCTTATTTCTTCCCTCTCTAGACGAACCAAATGCAGCGTATTATTGTTTTAGGGAGCGGCTATTTCACTTGCTGGCTGCAGTAAATTAAAACTCTGTATTTGATGTTTGCGTTGATTAAAAGTCTTTATCTGCTGTTTGTTGTTTCACACCTGTCAAAGGCATACATTTGAAAGCTCGTTGTCTTTAATACATCTATTGGCCATCTTTTCTCATGTGTGAAAATGCCATTGGCTCAAAAAGAAAGTGTCTATTCGTAGTCAGAGCATCAATTCACTGGGGTTTGTTTTCGAAACTGCCTATAAAGTCCAATTTCACATCTTTCAAGAAGATACGTCAGCACTAAAAGTTCATAAGTTTTGGCAAATTTAAAATTGTTTGAATTCAAAGGTGGTGATATTTGTTTTAATGTTCACTAATATATCATTTTGATAGGGAAATCTCTTTTTTAGGTATGAAGTGATAAAATCAATGGTCCTTTCATAAAAACAAACGCAAATGGAAATGTTGTACTATTTATTGGGTTAACTTCATAGGCCTTTACAATTTTATTTGCTAGCATGCCTTATATTGTTTATTTTATACAATATGGGCATACATCTAAATTCTGATAACTTTGCAATGTTCATAGGTTGATATCAAATTCAAACATCAGAATCAAGCAAAAACGAAGGTGAACAAGGTACCAAAAAAAAGCGAACAAAGGCAAGGTACAAGGAAGCGAAAAATCAACAAAGAGAAGGCTATCAAATGAAAACCAAGGAGGGGAATTTTTTTTGAAAACACAATGTGTTTTTAAACACTTTAGTGTTTGATCAACACTACCTCACGAATTTGTTTTTCTTTTCGTTTTAGGACACTAATTTTCGTTTGGGTCTAAAACGAACAATTTGATTTTCATTGCAAAGGACTTAAAACGAATCTTAGGACAAACTTACTAGAGTTCGTTTTGGGTTAAAAATTGAACAAACAATCTTCATATTTCATTTGGTGCTTAAAACGAATTCACAATTGCTTTGAAGGGTATAAAACGAACAAGTGTTTGAATTGTGTGATTGTCTTTTGAGTGACGATCCTCTCCCCATGTTTCAGGCGATCTAGTGGTGCAAGCAGGGAAAACACTCAAAAATACATTTTATTGCTTTAAAACACTTCAATTTGGGCTTAAAATTGAACATCTTGTGCGAGTGTGGTAGGGCATTTTCGCATTACTCCTTTCTTTGTGCCATCAAAGATCGACGAGTTACCTGATTGTGTCTTTGTTTGCTTTTGTTTATCTTAGAGGGCCTCGCCTTCTTGGGGAAAAAGTAATTCACCCAAGCGACACTAACCGGTAACACTCTTTAAAGCCAAGAGTATTTCCAGCCTGGATATAAATGAGGGTTTTGCTAAACCATAATCACGCTTGCTGGTTCGACAAGATGGATCCGGAGACTCTTGTCAGATGGGTCAATCTCCATGAACTAAAGTCCTTACTAGAACCTATGTGTTAGCCTGCCAAAATCCTTAATCTATTTGTTGGTGCAAGAACGGTCGCTCAAGCCAATTCCCACACTCTTACGTGTCTTCTAGTAGAGATGGAAAGCACGCCATGGGAGTTTCATGGTGGCCGATGCTTCGTCGCCTCGGATTGACGCACGAGCCGCGGAGGGAGCCGCGGGGGTCAAGCATCTAACCATCCGCTAGGGATAAGCGTAGCTGGACTTGTCCAAGTGGGAATCCAACAAATATTGTCTTACACATCCATAGGGCTTGTAATTATTCTTTGTTTGAAAACACAGTGTGTATTCGAAAACATTTTGCAAATAAACATTCAACATGATTCTCAAAATTTCAACCCTCTGAAGACAAATATCATTGACTCAATCCATATGTTACTATTACTTTCCCTCAAGGATTCATGTCTGTGGAGAGATTCCTAAGCATTGGATTATACCTCAATTTGTCTTTTTGAGTAAACAATAGAAAAACCCTTGCCTTAAGTTCATTAAATTTCCACAAAATATCTTGTGGGGTTTAAGGAAATTAAGACATTGGTACATCTTAGTTTGAAACTTTAATCAAAGAGAGTGTTTTTGGTAAAATAAATCCATTAAGCAAAGACTAAGCAAAATGAACTTTCATGTGTGTTGAAGACTCCAAATCCCAAAAGCAAAAATCATTGATTGGAAATCCAAAATGTTCAAATCATTCCTTGGTTAACAAAGGTCTTTAGGAAGCATATGCATGCTCTTCAATACCTAGGTCTTGGAAAATACAAAGTGGTCTTTTTAGGTTCATCTAGGGATCAAAACAAATCAAACCTCTTTCATCCATCTTTCAAAACATCCAAACATTCATCTCACAAGTCATCTTTTGAAAAACCTTGAAATCATCCTTAAAATGCTAGGCTTTATGACAAAATCAAGCAATCATTCAAACTCATTGAGATCAAGTCCTTGAAAACATTTATCAAAAACACCTTTGGCTAGGAATGTGTGAATGCATCCTTTTGCATATCTTTAGTCAAAGTCATCCAAATCATCTTGTCTAGCTTAGTGTATGTAGATGAATCCTTCTCCATATACTTAGTGAAATAATCATTTTGTTTGGTTAGGTGTGGGTAGATGCATCCTTCTCCTCACACATATCCAAATCATCATCCTTTGAACACAACTATCCTTTAGATCATTATCAAACATCCTAGGGTTCCTTTTGTTCAAAATCCAAATCAAACTCCAAATCAAGATCAAGGACAAAGTCTCAAAATCCAAAACATCAAACCAATCAAAAATCCAAAGTCCTAGCACTTCATTCAAGATTTATCAAAAGCCAAAAAACCTCCATAACATCCATCTTTGAACATCACCATCATATCATCATCACGTTTGATCCTAAAAGGCATCCTAAAAACTTTCACTTTGGGACATAAAATAGAGATTAAATCCAAGGAATCAAGAGATTCATCTCCCATATTTCTGAAGATTGATCCTTGTTTTATGGTTCAAATGAGATCTCAATACAAGAAGAGTATGGAAGCCCACAAAGAAACTCCCGCTTCAAGTGACCTTAGCCAAACAAACGCAGAAATGAATCTCGCAGAATCAAGCAATCCATTGGTCCCCTCATCATCACAAAACCCACAAGAAGAAAATCAAGGGGAGGACCTCACCTTTGGAATGTCTCGCGAAGAAATAGCTGAAATGCTCCAAAATCCGGATAACCATAGAATCATCAACGTCATGATGAGACTCAACCCTTCGTTGTACATGCTTGAACTAGCAAAACAAGGGGCCAAGTTGCCTTCGGATTTTGATGTGAGCACCATAGTAGAGACATCTTTTCCGCCAATCTCATCCACCATCCCCATTTCATCTACACCTCCATCCCAAAACGTCACACAAAACATTCCAAAAAACACGACATCGATTGCTCCAACTCAACCAAATGTCAACAAGGGAAACACATTTCTCAATGAACTTCAATCACATCCCCTTGTGAATAACCAAAACTTGGACGCAAACACCATAGTGGAACAAAACATCCTCCATAATCCATTACACCAAAATGTTCCTCTCACTTTACATTATGACCTATCATCGACATCATTTCATGGAGCACCACAAACACCTCTTCTCATGAATTCACAAGAGGAGGGAGACATATTCGGAGCAGGGGGCATTTTCAACACCACAACACTCTCGCAGGGATTCACCCCTCTTACATTTCCACCTCTCCCACCATCACCATTGTCATCAACACCACTCCTTGGTTTAGGGCTTCCCCCTCTACCAAGTATCCATCAAACATACATCCCAACCATGAATCAAAACATTTTGCCAAACGCTCAAAACTTATTGTTGACATCACAACAACAAACGACAAACACGCAAGCAATGGCAACATCATCAAACACCCCCACAACATTGCAAAACATGGTCTCTCAAGGGCCAATCACATCAACGACGCCACTTACCACATCAACAACACCACCCACCAATCACGCAATCAACATGACAACACCATTCACCACCACCACCCCCACCACCACCAACATTCACCACATCAAACCAATTCGACGCAACATTGCAAGCTGCCTTCCAAAGAGGCTATCAACAAGTGCAAAAACAAAAAGCCGTGCAACAGGCCGCTCAAGCTGTGCAAGCTGCCAAAACTGCACAAGCTGCATTACAAGCACAACAAGCACAAAAAGCCAAAGCTTTATTACAAAAACAACAACAACAACAACAAGCCGCCTGTCGCGACAAGCATTGTGTAAGCACAAAGAGTCAGCCACACAAACTTTTATTGCAACAAAACCGCATTAAGCACAAGCCTCGTTTCAGCACAACAAGCACAAGACAAGCACAACTTCTGGGTATCAAGCAACAAGAATGGCAAGCATGTTCAACAAGCATTAGTAAAACAATATCGAACAACAAAGGAAGTAGCAGACTATGTACCCAACAACGTTGCCAGGGAACAAGAACAAGCAGTAACAACAAGCCGCTGTTAGAACAAAGAACAAGCCGCCAACAACAAGCGTAACAACAAGCATTGTTAGAACAGCAACAAGTACAACAACAAGCAAAAATCCTAGCGCAACAACAACAAGAGCAACAACAAGCATTGTTCATCCAGAAGCAAGTAGAAGCCTACTTCGCCCGCCACAACATACCGATACCATTGAACAATGCGCAAACCAACCCATCCATCCAAACCACGATCGCAACACCCCAAAACACATTCATCCCACCCTCATCCTCGCATCGATATGACGACATCTATCTGCTGTTTCCCTACAACAAGTACTCTACCCTTCAATCGTGGCTTAACAACCAAAACGCTAGCAACTTGTGTCCCTATCCATTTGATAGGAGCCTAGACATGAAACCATTCTGGCGGGATTTTGAGATCCCTAAATTTGACAAATATCTAGGACTTCGAACCCTCGAAGATCACATCGTGGGAATTCCGTGTCTATCAGATGGAGGTTGCATATGACGATACTTATCTGATGCGGCTATTCCCTAGGAGCTTGGCAGGCAATGCTATAGAATGGTTCTCTCGCTTACCCTTAGGCATCGGAACATTCCAGGAAATCAGAGATGAATTCATTAGAAACTACTCATGTAACATTATAATGGATGTTAGTCTCGAAGAACTCTCTACGCCTCGAACAAGGAAAGAATGAATCTTTCACTTCATTCCTTCAACGATGGCGATCCAAGGCCAATCGGAGAAAATGGACCATGCCAGAAGAACAACAAGTCTGCACAATCATAGCCAATCTTGAAAGTCGTCTATCATTCCACCTCAAGGTTCAGGGAATCACCACCTATGATCAATTGATCTCCAAGGCGCTTAGCATTGAAAGAGCCCTTGCAACCCAACCCATCGAATCAACATCATATCAAGAATCACAAAACAATCGCCCACCATCAAATTACAATGATAAACCTTGTACATGGGCGAGAAACAAGAACATCACTAATGATGGCGTCGTCGATGCCAAGGTGGTCATTAGTGGTCCACGCCAAAATACACCCACACCGCAAATCCAAGCACAACGCCAAAACACTCATCACACAACATATCAACCCAACAATAATCCCACCATCAATAACGTCAATGACCAAAGAGGACCACATCAACGCAAAACATACCCCAAATGAAAATACACTACTTTGGGGGAACCACTTGAGGACATCATGAAAAAGCTAATCGACAAAAAACTCATCCAAGCTCCCACGTTTGAGAATTATCAAGAACCTGATGTCAAACCTCCTTGGTACAATGAAAATCAACTATGTGAGTTCCACAAGATCAAAGGCCACACCACAAATAACTGTATGAGACTCAAGAACATCATTCAAGATCTCATCGACAAAAGAATCATAAATGTGGAAACACCTACAGGGAATCAGGATCTTAAAATCTACACGAATCCGATGCCAAATCATGGCAACAAGGGGAATAACAAGGATAAAGGAAAAGGCAGTGTAAATCATGTATATGAAACAGTTGTTGCCAACCTCAATGAAAACTGCATGGTCATCACCATCAAGGGTGCCCATGCCGAAGACTATGAAGTCACCACAAGAGGCGAAAAAGTCACCATTGCAGGGTCATCCCAACCCAATAGAGTCCCTACATCAAGAGCCGTTCCGTATAGCTACAATGTCGTAGACCAACTCAAGAGAACACCAGCACACATCTCCATCATGGAGTTGTTAAAAATGTCATCGGCCCATAAAAAGATCCTCGAAGAAGCATTAGCCTCATCCACCGTCCCCGCAGACCTCGATGCGGAACAATTCCAAGCTATGGTCGGAAACATCATAACGCCTAACCTCCTTACATTTTCTGACCAAGATTTTCCCGCCCAACCATCTCACAATCGTGCACTTCACTTAGAGGTCATTGTGAACAAAAGCAAAATCAAAAGGGTCCTGGTGGATGGAGGTGCAGGTTTAAACATTTGTTCTTTTAGCCTCATCAAGCAGTTAAAGATATCAGAAGATTCCATTGACAAAGGAAAGGGCATAACAATCAGAGCATATGATGACCAAGAAAGAGTGTCACAGGGCACAATTAAGCTCCCTATCCAAGTAGGGCCAACACTTATGGAAACCACCTGTCAGGTCCTGGACCTCGACTTACCATACAACATTCTCCTGGGACGCCCATGGATCCATGCAATGAAAGCCGTAGCATCAACCTTCCACCAATGTGTAAAATTTACACATTATGGACAAGAGGTCACTATCCATGGAGATCCTGAGCCATTTTCATACTGCAAGAACCTTGAAGCCAAATATTACAAAATCCCCCAAGTGCCAAAAAATGATGAGGGCCCATCCACATCATACATCGATCCCGCCATTCTCACTTCTGCGACAGAGACACCCGCCATTCCCACCATATCCGATATCAAGCTCATCATCTAGGAGGACGGTTGTGGAAGTTATAAGCTCCCTAACAATGCTTTTGTGATAGGAGAGTTACCACAATCTCCAAGATCACGAGGACGCCCACAAGAAAATCAAGCTCCCTCATCACAAACCTATCCTCAAAATTATCCTGAATTCACAAGGTGGGGAGACCTTGGCCATGAGGTAATAGAAGCAGATCCATCAAACATGTTGTATCGAGATGAAAGAATGACACCTGAATTACCAATGGACGAAAGAAGCAGAGGCCTACACATGATGCTTGCGATGGGCTATGACCGAAACCAGAGATTGGGACAAAATGACAACGGCCTCATAATACCTATCATGCCAGAGACGCGACCCATAACAAATCTTGGTCTTGGATGTGCCACTCCGAGAATAACCATACATGGCCGATGTCCTCCGGTTAGAGCTGCTAATGTTTCTCCTCAGCCGGTAATAGTACAATTACACTCACCAATAGTCACAGGTAGGGACACATAATTTTATCACTGAGCCCTATATTAGTAGTGATGACGAAGATATCATATCCAATCTCCCTAGGTTATTCGAAGATACCACTCTGTGTATGATTAGTACCATATCCTTTGAACTAGATACGCAAAATCATGAGATCTGCTTAGTCTACCCCCATCTGATCGACTATGACCAACGAGGACCACCAGCCTGATAATATTTGAAACGATGAAGCTCGTAATTCATGGGGTTGAGGGATAACACATTCCGTGATGGAGATCACAAGGCGATTCATACCTGAGCACACACTTACTACGGGAAACGATTGAATCCTTCACGCAAAAAGTGAGAAACTAAGAATCATATCCAAGTCCTTGAGTGAAACCACACCGGCAATTTCTCGACAACAAAAATAGTAAAAATAAAGGACGATCCAATCCGAAAACCTTCTCTCCTCGAGGCTCGAGGACGAAGGATCTCAATCTTCCCCTAAGAGCTATTCATCAAGAGAAGTCACAGCGGGCCAAAAAAAAAACCTGTACCAACCTAGGAACAGAGGAGACCCCGCGATATCACATTCCTATGCGAATCATTATCGTAAGAGCAAGAACTCCTAGCAAAGCATTCCTAAGGGAAAGAAAAATAAACTTGCATTGAGTTATGATATGCCGTGATTCTGATCCAAATATCGGTCCACCACCCAAGAAGGTATCCGCATGCAAACCCGCCGATAGAAGTGTTGCGAAATGCATCCAAATAGCTTGTTAGTCAAAATGGAGCTCAAAAAGCTACTAGATGCAAGATTTATCCGACCAATTGATTATGCAGAATGGGTATCAAATTTGGTACCCATGTCAAAACCTGACGGAGCTATCAGAATCTGCACGGATTTTAGAGATTTGAACAAAGCATGTCCCAAGGATGACTTTCCACTTCCCAATATCGATATGATAGTGGACATGACAGTAGGGCACGAGATGCTATCATTAATGGACGAATTTTCAGGATATAACTAGATCATGATAGCAAAAGAAGACCAACACAAGACGGCTTTCACTTGTCCCGGGGACCCATCAGGCCGAACATGATGCCATTCGCCTAAAGAATGCGGTGAGCAACTTATCAAAGCGGGCCATGACACTCCATATTTCATGACATGATTCACAAGACAAGACTATGTCAACGACATTCTAGCTAAATCAAGGAAAAGACAAGATCATATAGCAACTCTAAGTGCTATCTTTGACAGACTAGAGGAATACAAAGCTAGACTAAATCCCAAGAAGTGCGTCTTCGGCGTACAATCAGGTAAACTGCTAGGATACATAGTCTCCATGAGGGGTATCGAGGTGGATCCAGCAAAAGTCAAAGCAATCCTTGAGATGGAAGCACCAAGGAATCTAAAACAACTAAGAGGCCTCCAAGGCAGGCTCCAATCCATTAGAAGGTTCATAGCACAACTGGCAGACAAGCAGAATCCGTATTCACACCTACTCCACAAGGGGGTAGTATACAAATGGGATACCAAGTGCGAAGAGGCATTCAACAAAATAAAGGAATATCTCCTCACACCTCCAATGTTAATGCCACCTATCCCAAGAAAGCCATTGATCTTATATGTGTCAGCAACAGCAGCAGCCCTAGGAGCTCTTCTTGCTCAGCATGATGAAAACGGAACAGAAAGAGCCATCTACTATATCAGCAGGACAATGGTCGGTCATGAGCTAAATTACTCCTTCATTGAAAAGCTTGCCTCGCAGTAGTATTTGCATCCCAAAAATTTAGACATTACATGTTGGCACACAAGATCAAGCTCATCATAAAATTGACCCCCCTAAATATCTCATCAAAGCAATCTTGGATCGCGTAATGGCAAAGTGGGTCAGCGATATTATCGTAATATGACATCGGAAGTATGTTGAGAGAAAAGCCATCAAGGGTCAAGTTATCAAGTATAATTTCACTAGCGTAGCACCTATGTATTCTCGAGAATCCTTACGTCTCAGAAGTTTCCGTGATGAGTCTATTTTTAACCTCAACATTACCGATCAATCGAAACTATACTTCGATGGTTCATATATACACAACACGATCGTAGCCGTGTCTTCTTCATCACCCCATAGGGATTGCATACCAAGATCATACAAACTAGCATTCCCTTGCACAAACAACATAGCGGAATATGAGGCTTTGACTATAGGTCTCAGGATAGCAGTGCAGTGGAATATCATAGCTCTCAAGGTCTATGGCGACTCACAACTGATCATAAATTAGGTCAATAATGAATATCAGACAAAGGATGACAAACTAACCCCATACAAAAAATTGGTGGAAACTCTAAAGGAATCTTTCATCGACATAACATTTGAGCAGATTCCAAGAACCAACAACAGAGCAGCTGACGCCATGGCTACAATTGGGTCTCTAGTAGGCATCCCTCATAATGTACCGAAATATGAATTTCTGATCGAGCAGATTCTCGTTCCCACATTCGAGGTACCAGAATCAGAATATGTGTGTGAAATCGTTGGTCCTGGCGATCCTTGGTATCATGACATCTACACTTATCTTCGAATAGGAGTCATACCCGC